>WBNM01026148.1:52387-93970 GCA_013399055.1 Ramphastos sulfuratus
TTACCGCAGGGTTCAAAACAAGTCTGGGCAGGCCACAGTCCTCAGACTCAGTGGCTCCAGGTTCTTTTGTCTTACTTCCCGCGGTTGCTTCTCCCAAAACAGCAGGAGGGAGAGCAGAAAAGCATGTCGGGGCAAGCCAGGACATGTATAAGCCTATTTTGGCCCGCTTAGGCCTACCATGACACATCCTCAGTGCAATACATCAAGTAATAGTACTTTTGTAGGACTTGTTCCCAGCATTCGTCTCCTCTGCTCTCTCTTTTGTACTGCTTCTCTACATACTGTTTGTGAAATTCATTGCTCCAACAGTTCTGTAAATTTGTAATCAGGAGGGGCTTTCCAGGACTGAACAGCAGAAATCAGGACTGGGGTTGATGTTCAGAACCAATTGAATTTGGACCTGAAAGAAACCTTCCACTTGAGAAAAAACTCAGGTTTATAAATAACTGTGATTTTAAGACTGAAAAGTGGTTTGTGTCGAAGAACTCTGATGCCCTAGTGAGGCAAAGATTGCTCTTCTCTCCAATCCAATTACCACATTTGTTTGCTTGAGTAATGCACCTTTCCAAAATGTATTAAGACATGGATTGCGTGAGAGAGGATATTACAACCTTAGCTCACAAGCAAGAGAGGCATCAAGCTTTAGAGTAAGGAACAGTGCAGCTAAGAGGCCCTTTAGCTGCAATGTGATTCAATTTTTATGCTGCTTGATTATTTCAAGCTGTGTAACACCAGGTGTGTGCCTCCAAGTGTTTGTGCCTGCATGTTTTAAGGACATGCAGGCAACATAGTCAATAGCACAGCACCCATGCTTGCATAGGCCTTTAGGGCTCATAAACCCCAGAGGGCTATCTCACATCTGGCCTGTATAAGGCTGTGAAGGTAATGAACACTTAGTCTTAACTTAGAGCCAATCTTAGCCTGCAAATGCAAATACAAAGCTTCTCCCCAGAGCATCAACTCCGTAAATCACTAGTGAAGCACCAAACCTGAAGCAGGCAGCATAAGTCACAGGTGCTTGTCTTCATTCCTTAAGGACTTCCTCACAATTTGTCCATTCTCATGGGCAGCTAGCCAGCACAGCAGTAGATTTCTCTTTATCTAAACTTGTCATTCCTTCCCCTCATGTAACATATTTATTATTTAGTTACCTTGAATACTGTGTCCAGTTCTGGGCCACTCAATTCAAGAGACATGTTGAGATACTGGAACGTGTCCAGAGAAGGGCACCAAGGCTGGTGAAAAGCCTGGAGCACAGCCCTGTGAGGAGAGGCTGAGGGAGCTGGGAGTGTGCAGCCTGCAGAGGAGGCGGCTCAGGGCAGACCTCATTGCTCTCTGCAGCTACCTGAAAGGAGGTTGTAGCCAGGTGGGGTTGGTCTCTTCTCCCAGGCAGCCAGCAACAGAACAAGGGGACACAGTCTCAAGTTGTGCCAGGGGAGGTCTAGGCTGGATGTTAGGAGGAAGTTCTTGACAGAGAGAGTGATTGGCATTGAAATGGGCTGCCCAGGGAGGTGGTGGAGTCGCCGTCCCTGGAGGCATTCAAGAAAAGCCTGGATGGGGCACTTAGTGCCATGGTCTAGTTGATTGGCTAGGGCTGGGTGATAGGTTGGACTGGATGATCTTGGAGGTCTCTTGCAACCTGGTTGAGTCTATGATTCCATAGGACAACCCTGGTCTTGGCGCAAAAGGTAGAACGAGGGAATGTGTTCCTCAGTTTTTGCTGTTCGTTTTGGTGTTTACAATCCTCGTTACGTCTCTCGGGGTTCCACCAGAAGACTGCCGGAAGGTCAATGCTGCCACCTAGTGCTGCGCAGCAAAACACGGCCTGGCTCGAACTTGCTTCGCTGTTTTCGATGAGTTACAGAAATTAACCTACCTGCAGCTTTTCAAAGATCGGTGTCTGCTACAGCTGCGTGAACCCAGTAGCTATTTGGTGTCCTCTGACTGTCTCAGCTCATCTGCCTTGGGAGCTGAGACAATTCACCTACAGCTACATCAAGGCAAGGGCTTTGAACAGGGAGTCAGGGAGTTGTTTAATCAGCGCAATGAAACTATTTACTGAAAGGAACCAGGACCACGCCGCAGATAATTTCTTAACATTTCTAGTGAAGCCCTGGGTGGAGGGGAGGGAGGAAACTGCAAAGACAGGGTCATGCACAAGCCCTCCATGGTGCTCTCACTTTCCCCCTATAGATTCATAAATGACAGCCTATTTCCTAGAAGCCAACACACACCTTAGAGCTGCTCTTACCTAAGTGAAGTTGTGAGAACATATAGACAGAAAGTTGGGCTAGTTTGTTGACTTCAACTGAAGCAATAAAACTCAAACAGCATCAAACATGGATGATTTGGGTGATCCTGTGTTGATCCATCTCCCAGCTCTTCCTCAGATTTGAATTTCTGCTGGGACATGGTCATGACTGGTCTGAGCTCCCCTTATGGGCATACCACCTTTGGCCTACCCTCTTCTGCATGGGACCAACCACAACCCATGTGCTTTGCTCTCAACAACAGCATAGCACCAAACACCTGTGCTTTGTCCTGCTCTCAAAATGGGACATGGTCCTGACTGGTCTGAGTTCCCCTTATGGGCATACCACCTTTGGCCTACCCTCTTCTGCATGGGACCAACCACAACCCATGTGCTTTGCTCTCAACAACAGCATACCACCAAACACCTGTGCTTTGTCCCATTCTCAAAATGTGGGCACTGTGCTATTCGGGGACATGGCCATTGTCACAGATCAGCCCTCTTGCAGGAGCAGTTTATCCTCAAGGCTGCCTTTTCCTTTCAGCTGAAGTTTAGGTTGTCTGGCAATGTTACCTTCCTGGTTTTCTTTCTCTCACCAAGGTCTCAAGCAACTCGTTTCCGCTGGCACCAGCCCGCTCCGTTCGATAAGCAGCAAACGTGGGCAATCGATAATGTCTACATCGGGGACGGCTGCATAGACATGTGCAGCGGCCACGGGAAATGCACACAAGACAACTGCGTGTGAGTGTCCTTTGCCCCTGGTCCTGCAGAACTTCACTCCTGTCTGTTATTTGAATCATCTTGTCGGCAAGACTTTTAGAAGGAAAGTGGAGTTAAAACTGAGCAGGGCACCGAGACAGCTTGGGGATAGAAATAGCTAGAGGAAGGGTAGGTGTGGGGGCTGAGTCTGCCAGACCTCTGACTGTTCACATGTCATGGGCAGTGCTGCTGGTCCTTTCCTAGGTGGCAATGCACTGCCTCTATTGTTGCCTATGCTGCATCTTGTTTCCCCACCCACCAGGTAGTGAGAAGTGACCACTTGAGTTTGCACTGTCCTCCAGGGATGTACAGTTCTGTAGCTCCTGAGATGTCATCTTCATTACTGAGGGGTTTCATGCTATGTCCCCTTGCTCTCATCCCTGCGCCATGTGCAGAGGACCTGGGCTGGAGGTGGAATGCATCCACCAAGCAGAAGGATATCTGCCAGTTCTTCACGAGGCCAGATTTTTGCCTGGGACTGATGTTGGCTTGGTGTTCTGATGCTTCTGCTTCATAATAGAGTGTGCTGATGAAGGCACACTGGCTTGATCCTAAAACTCTCTGTGTAACAGCCCACATAGAGCCCTGCAAAGCAAACAAACAACAACAACCAGATCTCTGCAGATTTGTCTGTCTGGCAACAGAGAAATACCTTCCAGATGGATGTATTGCTTTTTTCCAGCCAGAAATGGCAACAGAAATGGGAGAATGGTTGCATAATTGTGCTGTGGCTATGTTTGTTAGAGATAGATTCTTAGATTCTGCTGCAGAACAGACATGTGTTTATGTTGTCCTCTAAACTGAAGTACCAAGGCATGATTTATCTGGTCAAATCTGCATAGTAGCACAACACATTTCCATGCTGTTATTGAGTCTTTGGCAGATTATAAGAAGGTTTTTCAGAGGAGAAAAAAAAAAAAAAGGAGGATGAGGGGAATGTGGAGCAGGACAACTATTAAAGAAACAACAGACATCAACAGATACACAGAAATTTTACAGAAACTTACAATTCAACACCAGCAGGACATTGTTGTTAGGCTTGGCATATTCCCTTGGCTTTATCTATCCAAGTACCATGTATTTACTGATTTTCCTCTGCTGGAGTGTACCCTGTGTTAGCAATTTGAATGATACATCATAGCAGCCTCCCTAAAACTGTTTCTCTTTCATATTAACTACAGGAAGTAGTAGGTGTTTGAAACTCCCATGTACAGGTAGTGCACTCATAGCTAAGGCAGACATCTTCCAAGTGGAAGAAGATGGCACCAATTAAACCTCCATGCAGAGCCTTTGTGAGGTGAATTTCCCATTTGTTTTCCTCTGCAGCTGCGATGAACACTGGGGTGGGCTGTACTGCGACGAGCCAGAGACTCCCCTTCCAACCCAGCTGAAGGATAACTTCAACCGCTCCCCTTCCAACCAGAACTGGCTGACGGTGAACGGCGGCAAGCTGAGCACAGTCTGCGGAGCGGTGGCCTCAGGGATGGCTCTCCACTTCAGCGGGGTGCGTGCTCACCACAGATGGGGCTGATCTTAAAAGCTGAATAAATAGCAAGGTGTCGAAAAGCATCAGCATATTAAACATATAATACATTAAAAATTTGTTCATCGCTGAGATGAAGGTCAAAATCAGACAGGTCTTACAGACTGGGGCCAGACAGAAACACTCCAAGAGAGCAGATAACATGTTCCTGGCTATGCTGCAGCCAGGAACTCTGTGTGTGCCTCTTGAAAGGAGCTGTGGAGGAGCTTTTGAAGGCCGAGCTGATAAAGTATGATTCAAGAATGCAGGCATTCAATTCCACTCACTTGTAATACCCTGCTCATAACACTTAAAACTTTGAGAGGCCAATTGGGTGTGGTTTCTGATCAGATCACAGAGGTAAATTAGTAACTAGATATTTGCATGTGTATAATTTGCATTTGGCCCTACATCCACGTGTAGCCTCAGCCTTCAGCTATTTCATTGTTGTTGGTTTTTGTTTTTTTTTTCCCAGAGTGGAAGCTCAGCATAAAATTGCCTGGTTTAGCTCCTTGCATGGGTATAGAACGCAGACTGCTGCTGAATTGCAGTTTGCTTACAGATAATGCTGGGATTATAAATATGACCAAATAGTACTTCAGCAACTTGTGACACTTAACACTTGTAGATCCCTTCCATGCAGATTTATAGCTAGTTTCAGAAAATTGATGCAAGCTTCTGCAGCAAACATCAGCCACTATCTATTTTCTTTGCTTTGAAGGGCTGCAGCCGAATGTTAGTTACAGTGGACCTGAACCTCACCAGTGCAGAATTCATTCAGTTTTATTTCATGTATGGATGCCTGATAACTCCCAACAGCCGCAACCAAGGGGTACTGCTGGAATATTCTGTGAATGGTGGAATCACCTGGAGCCTCCTCATGGAAATTTTCTATGATCAGTTCAGCAAGCCTGGGTTTGTGGATACCTTCTTCTGCCTATATAATTCCCTATTCTAAGTAAAGTGATCTTGCATGTTTCAGAAGGACTTGTGTGACATATTACTGCTGTGGTTTGGATGACAGATCTTTGAGAGTCTTGCAGGCTTGAGCATCAGCATTTGTGGAGCTGCTAGGGCAGAAATACAAGGGTTGTAAGGAGTCTGCAGCACTCTGGTGGGTTTGCAGATGCTTGCAGGAAGCTACTTTAATTATGTCCATCCTGTTCTTGAAGATACTTTGATTAGCAATCTAGTTTCTTACTGACAAAGCAGAAAGTCATTGCTTGAACTGGTTAGAAAATTGTGTGTAGAGGAGAAACTAAATTTATACAGATATCCATCAAAAGGATGGTTACACTCAATCCCTATTTTCAGTTGTAGAATCATAGAATCATAGAATGGTAAGGTTGGAAGGAGACCTCAAGGATCATCTAGTTCCAACCCCCTGCCATTGGCAGGGACACCTCCCACTAGTACAGGTTACTCAAGGCCTCATCCAACCTGGCCTTGAACACTTCCAGGGAGGGAGCAGCCACAACCTCCCTGGGCAACCTGTTCCAGTGCCTCACCACCCTCACTGTAAAGAACTTCCTCCTAAAATCTAGTGAAACTCCCTTCATGCACAGATATGGGTAGACCTTTACCTCACTGATTTGAAAGTGTAGAAAACAGGGCAAGGAGGGACCCATTATTTGTTATTCTGTTTGAACACCCCACAAAATCACTACCATTTCAGCTGGGTGGGAGGTTTAAGTGCCCTATCATCTGTGTTGTCATGGGTATAGGAGAGGTGTACTAGAACATTGCTGTCTGCTGAATTGCACTGGGTTAAAAATTGTGATCTGAATTTTATTTCAACATTCTTAATGCTTCCCTTAATATGACCTTATGGTCATACTATGCTAGCCTAGGCCCCATAAGCACAGTTGGAGCACATGAGGTTGCTCAAACCATGCCACAGTCTGGCTGCTGGCCATTCCCACCTCACTCTGAGCTTGTGTCCCAGGGATGATATTGGGGATGATATCCAGGAAGGACATGGAACTGTTGGAGCGGATCCAGAGGAGGGCCATGAAGATGATCAGAGGGCTGCAGCAGCTCTGCTATGAGGACAGGCTGAGAGAGTTGGGCCTTTTCAGCCTGGAGAAGAGAAGGCTTCGAGGAAACTTTATAGTAGCCTTCCAGTATCTGAAGGGGGCCTACAGGAAGGCTGGGGAGGGATTATTTACAAGGTCTTGCAATGACAGGACAAGGGGCAATGGGTTTAAACTGGCAGAGGGGAGATTTAGACGGGATGTTAGGAGGAAGTTGTTTGCAGTGAGGGTGGTGAGACACTGGCACAGGTTGCACAGGGAGGCTGTGAAGCACAGAATCACCCAACATGATCTTTGATCACGTTGGGTGATTCTGTGCTCCACAACCTCCCTGAAGGTGTTCAAAGCCAGGATGGACGAGGCCTTGAGTGACCTGTACTAGTGGGAGGTGTCCCTGCCTATGGCAGGGGGTTGGAACTAGATGATCTTTGAAGTCCCTTCCAACCTTATCATTCTATGATTCTCCGAGTTACCATGAAAGTTTTTTTTCAGCAGTCTCCAATTGGGGAACATGGGATAGCTCACCCAGTATTCCTCTTCTTTCCCAACTTCCATGTACTCCAGGAAACAATGAGAATTAACCTGGTCAGAGTGCCCAGCACAGAGCATCCATGGATTTCCTACAGCTAACCTCCACTTTGCATTTCAGCTTTGTGAACATCCTCCTTCCCTACGACGCCAAAACCCTCGGGACACGTTTCCGCTGGTGGCAGCCGAAGCACGATGGCTTGGACCAGAATGACTGGGCCATTGACAATGTGCTGATCTCTGGCTCAGCTGACCAGAGGACAGTGATGCTGGACACCTTCAGCAGCGCTCCCCTGCCGCAGCACGAGCGCTCCCCAGCCGACGCTGGGCCCACCGGGAGGATCGCCTTTGACATGTTCATGGAAGACAAAACGACAGGTAAAAGGTCTCTCAGGGAGCTGAATTAAAGAGCAAGAAGTCATGGCAGTGATTTGCATTATCTTGCTAAGCATAATGCTGTTATGCTTATGTAAGAGGGGCTCTGAGCAACAGAGGTACTAAGTGTCATAAATCAACCCGTGGGAAAGGTGTGGTGCTGACATTCTCAGGGGCAATGCTAAATAATTCTCACCTAGGCTGAAAAATCCATCTGTGAATGCCCTTTAGTGGTTAACACTACTCCCTGCTTGTTTTAATTGGTGTTGTCATTTCACATTATGTTTCCAAGTGAATGAGCACTGGTTATTCCATGATGACTGCTCAATCGAGAGGTTTTGCGACTCTCCTGATGGTGTCATGATCTGCGGGAGCCATGATGGCAGAGAGGTCTACGCAGTCACCCACGACCTGACTCCCACAGAGGGATGGATTATGCAGTTCAAGGTAATGTCTCTGTCTGCAAACAACTATTCAAAACCACATTTTGATCCAGGTCTAAGTAGCTAATTCAGGAGGCAGGAGGATCACAGAATTGTCAGGGTTGGAAGGATCGTCTGGTTCAAACACCCCTGCCATAGGCAGGGACACTTTCCGCTAGATCAGGTTGCCCAGAGCCAGGTCCAGCCTGGTCGTAAAAAATTTCAGGGATGAGGCTTCTGCCACCTCTTTGGGCAACCTGTTCCAGTGTCTCACCACCCTTATGGTGAAGGGCTTCTTCCTAACATCTAACCTAAATCCAACCTCCTCTAGATTGGATCCATTCTCCCTAGTGCTATCACTACCCAACACCCTAAAATGTCCCTCACCAGCTTTCTCGTAGGCCCTCTTCAGATACTGGAAGGCCACAATAAGGTCACCTTGGAGCCTTCTCTTCTCCAAACTTAACAACTCCAACTCTCTTAGCCTGCCCTCATTGGAGAGGAGCTCCAGCCCTCTGATCATCCTCGTTTGCCCTTCTCTGTGCACTTTCCAGCATGTCCATATCTTTCTTGTAATAGAGGCTCCAGAACTGGATGCAGTACTCCAGGTGGGGTCTCACCAGAGCAGTGTAGAGGAGCAGAATCACCTCTCTCAACCTGCTGGCTACACTTCTCTTTATGGAGCCCAGGATACAGTTGGCTTTCTGGGCTGCAGGCATACACTGGCAGCTCATGTTGAGATTCTCATCCACCAGCACCCCCACGTCCTTCTCTTGAGGCTTTCTCTCAAGCCAGTCACTGCCCAGCCTCTGTTGGTGCCTGGGACTGCCTCAACCCAGACGCAGGAGCCTACACTTGGTCTTGTTGAACCTCACGAGGTTGGCTTGTGCTCACCTCTCCAGCCTGTCAAGCTCCCTCTGGATGGATCCCTTCCCTCCAGCACATCAGCTGCACCACACAGCTTGGTGCCATCAGAAACTTGCTGAGGGTGCAGTCAATGCCACTCCCCGTATCCCTGACAAAGATGTTAAATGAAACTGGTCTCTGTACTGATCCTTGAGGGCCTCCACTTAGACATGGTCCCATTCATTGACAGCCACTCTTCGGGCGTGGCCATCAAGCCAGTTTTTTATCCACTGAGTGGTCCATCCATCAAACCCAGTGGTCCATCCATCAAACCCATATGTTACCAGCTTGGAGATCAGGATGTCATGTGGGACAGTGTCAAAGGCTTTGTTTAGATCCAGATGAAAGACATCAGCTGCTCTCTTGTCTTTTGATGTTGTGACCTTGTCATAGAAGGCCACCAGGTTTGTCAAGCACGCTTTGCCCTTGGTGAAGCCATGGTTGATTGTACCAAATCACCTCTTTGTTATTCTGCCTCAGCAGTGCCTCCAGGAGGATCTGCTCCATGATCTTACCAGGCACAGAGGTGAGACTGACTGGCCTGTAGTTCCCTGTCTCTTTCTTCTTTTCCTTTTCGAAAATGGAGGTTATGTTTCTCGTTTTCCAGTCAGTGGGGATTTCCCCAGACTGCCATGACTTTTGGAATATAATAGAGAGCAGTTTATTGACTTTGTCCACCAGTTCCCTCAGTACCCATGGGTGTATCCTGCTGGGTCTCCTGGACTTGTACATTCNCCCCGTATCCCTGACAAAGATGTTAAATGAAACTGGTCTCTGTACTGATCCTTGAGGGCCTCCACTTAGACATGGTCCCATTCATTGACAGCCACTCTTCGGGCGTGGCCATCAAGCCAGTTTTTTATCCACTGAGTGGTCCATCCATCAAACCCAGTGGTCCATCCATCAAACCCATATGTTACCAGCTTGGAGATCAGGATGTCATGTGGGACAGTGTCAAAGGCTTTGTTTAGATCCAGATGAAAGACATCAGCTGCTCTCTTGTCTTTTGATGTTGTGACCTTGTCATAGAAGGCCACCAGGTTTGTCAAGCACGCTTTGCCCTTGGTGAAGCCATGGTTGATTGTACCAAATCACCTCTTTGTTATTCTGCCTCAGCAGTGCCTCCAGGAGGATCTGCTCCATGATCTTACCAGGCACAGAGGTGAGACTGACTGGCCTGTAGTTCCCTGTCTCTTTCTTCTTTTCCTTTTCGAAAATGGAGGTTATGTTTCTCGTTTTCCAGTCAGTGGGGATTTCCCCAGACTGCCATGACTTTTGGAATATAATAGAGAGCAGTTTATTGACTTTGTCCACCAGTTCCCTCAGTACCCATGGGTGTATCCTGCTGGGTCTCCTGGACTTGTACATTCTCAAGTTCTTCAGGTGGTCACAAACCTGAGCTTCACTTAAGATGGACAGTTCCTTCTTCCAGCCCCTGCCCTTATCTTCTGTGATTTTGGGAGTGTGGCTGGGGCCCTTGACAGTGAAGGTAAAGAAGTCATTGAGAACCTCACCCTTCTCCACATCATTTGTCATCGGTTCCCCCGTTCCTTTCTGACGAGGCCTACACCTTCCTTAGTCTTCTTTTTGCCATTAATGTACCTATAGAAACTGTTGCTATTCCCCTTGATCTCCCTGGCTAGATTTTATTCTAACTGAGCTTCAGCTCAGTTAGGATGTACAGGCCTATGGATGAGCCACTGCCTGCAAGGAAAAGCATAGTCATTATTAGGCTTCTGTTGTTCTGTTCTGTATTAGCATTGTTGTTATTAGTTACTGTTCTCACCTACATGGTCTAGTCTTGAGGTCTGTGGTAGTGGGTTGGACTTGATGATCTTTGAGGTCTCTTCCAACCTTGCTATACTGTGATACTGTGATACTTCATCGTTGATCAGCTTTACTACCACCAGCTGTTCTCAGAGTGACAGTCTCCTCTCCCAGCACAGCAGTTGCATGGGCACTGTGTGATACAGATATTACACAGAATCACAGAATTAACCAGGTTGGAAAAGACCTCTAGGATCATTGAGTCCAACCTATCCCCTAACCCTTCTAACTAACTAAACCATGGCACTAAGTGCCTCATCCAGCCTCCTTTTAAAGACCTCCAGGGACAGTGACTCCACCACCTCCCTGGGCAGCCCATTCCAATGGGCATTCACTCTTGCTGTGAAGAATTTCTTCCTAACACCCAGCCTAAACCTGCCCTGGCACAGTTCGTGTCCTCTTGTTCTGTCACTGGCTGCCTGGGAGAAGAGACCAACCCCCACCTGGCTGCAGCCTCCTTTCAGGTAGTTGTAGAGAGCAATGAGGTCTGCCCTGAGCCTCCTCTTCTCCAGGCTGCACACCCCAAGCTCCCTCAGCCTCTTCTCACAGGGCTGTGCTCCAGCCCCCTCACCAGCCTTGGTGCCCTTCTCTGGACACATATATATAAGGTGCCTGTTCTGTTACAGCTGCTTGGTGAGGGAAAAGCAGCTTCCAAGTAGTGTGTTGTTATGCATTCACATCAGCCCTGCACCCAAACCCCTTTTCCTGTAGTAAAAAACAACCCAGCAATACGTGGTGGTTGTAAGACCCCTTTGGACATCTCCCATACATTGTGCCAAGCCAAGCCAAGTGGCCTCCTCTGAAATAATCAATTCTTACATTCTAGGAGATTAATTTTGTTAGTTATGGGGAAATGGGGCATAATGCACCTGGAAATCCAGAAATGTGGTCTAACTAGAAGAAAATGAAACTCAGAATATGATGCCTGTTCTCATTTTTGGTAGTACTGAGGAGATCTGCAGATCATAGAATCATAGAATGGTAAGGTTGGAAGGGACCTCAAAGATCATCTAGTTCCAATCCCCTGCCATAGGCAGGGACACCTCCCACTAGTACAGCTTACTCAAGGCCTCCTCCAACCTGGCCTTGAACACCTCCAGGNTGCCAGTTTAAACCCGTTGCCCCTTGTCCTATCATTGCAAGACCTTGTCAATAGTCCCTCCCCAGCCTTCCTGTAGGCCCCCTTCAGATACTGGAAGGCTACTAGAAGGTCTCCTCAAAGCCTTCTCTTCTCCAGGCTGCAGAGCCCCAACTCTTGTAGCCTGTCCTCATAGCAGAGCTGCTGCAGCCCTCTGAGCATCTTCATGGCCCTCCTCTGGACCCGCTCCAACACTTCCATGTCCTTCCTGTGTTGGGGGCTCCAGAACTGCACACAGGACTCCAGGTGGGGTCTGATGAGAGCAGAGTAAAGGGGCAGAATCCCCTCCCTTGTCCTGCTGGCCACACTGCTCTTGATGCAGCCCGGGACTCAGTTGCTGTCTGGGCTGCATGTGTACACTGCAGGCTCTTGTTGAGCTTGCAGACCCAGACCCCCAGGTCCTTTTAGCTGGTACCATGCAAGCAGTGTCACTGCCATCATTCTGAGCAGAGTTCTTCAGTCATTTTTAAGGTTCATACATTTTTTTAAAACTCTAGCCACCATCACTACAATTAATGCTAATTCACCTATTCTCTTTTCTTTATTAGGTTTCTGTTGGATGTAAAACCTCAGAAAAACTTGCCCAAAATCAGGTCCACGTGCAGTATTCTACTGACTTTGGGGTTAGCTGGAGTTACCTGGTACCTCAGTGTTTGCCAGCTGATCCAAAGTGTTCTGGGAGTGTTTCACAGCCATCTGTCTTCTTCCCCACAAAAGGATGGAAAAGAGTAACCTACTCACTGCCTGAAAACCTGGTGGGCAAGTAAGTATGAATGTGGTACTCATTTTAAATTCTGTACCTTGTGAAAAACATAACAGAGGAGATATAGAGGTTTTTTTTTTTTTTTTAATATATTTATATATGTTCATTTTCTGTCCAGGAAGGTGCAGGCAGACAGCAGTCATGTTCATAATGCATGCTGCATCGTTTTCTTTCCTATCAGTCAAGATAGACTATCACTATTGGTCTGAAGAACCAGTAAAGTTATCCATGTCTGCAGTCTGCTCGCTTATACTGCTCTGTTCAGACAGCCCTGGTCAATAGATACCAGATTTATGGCCTTACTGAGTGGGAAAGTTCTGCAGTAGTCCACACACATGCAAATGGTTTGTTCTTTTCTGCAAACTGAAAACCTCTGACACTCTTTGAGCAACCCAAATGGAAGTGCTCTTGCAAGAAGCCAGAGCAGCATTTTCTGGCTTTAGCAGTGTCTGGTATCCGTCACATATTGTCGGTAGTAGATGTGTGAGGAAGAAGTTATGGAACTGTGTAAAATCAGTTTCAGCAAATGAGGCAGGATATATCTTGTGGAAGTTTGGAGGGCAATACAGTCAGGAGCCTGTTGTGTTTCACCCTCTGTGCGGGTTTGAGGCTAATTGGAATATTTTAATGGAGAAAATTATAGGCTGTGAAAAGCAAAGAATGGTGATGTCTACTTCANCTTCTTTAGTTGTGTTATACCTTTCTCTCGTTTTCTTCATTCCTTCCTGTCTAGTCCGGTGAGGTTCCGGTTCTACCAGAAGTACTCAGATGTGCAGTGGGCCATTGATAACTTCTATCTGGGCCCTGGCTGTCTGGAAAACTGTAGGGGCCATGGAGACTGCCTGAATGAGCAATGCATCTGTGATCCTGGGTATTCGGGTCCCAACTGCTATCTGACCCAAACACTGAAGGTAACTTTACTGCATGTTTTAAAGAGAGGATTTTGCCATGTGTTTGGCTAAGAAAGGGGAAAGATTGGTGCCACTGGAAATTCAGCTTTGATTCCTGTCAGCCTGAAGATGCACAAATCCATTTTCAGTCCCTGTGTAAGAGTTTTAAACAAAACTCTTATTGCAGTGTGCAAGAACAAGTTTGTTCCTTTGCAGATAACACTGCCCAGAGCAGCTGTAATGAAGTTTGCTGCTCATCCTTAGGTCATCACAATATGACCTAAAGCACCCTTGCACAGAGGATTTTGTTTGATCAGCCCCTGTAGAAACATGATTGTCTTTATCATGCAGGAGCTTACTGAAGGAATACAAGAAAATTACATGATGTTACATAAAAGTAATTCACACCTAGCTGTTGTTAATGTTACCCTGTAAAAGGCAAGTGAAATCTGCTTAGTTCATGGAATGGTAAGGTTGGAAGGGACCTCAAGGATCATCTAGTTCCAACCCCCTGCGATAGGCAGGGACACCTCCCACTAGTTCAGGTTACTCAAGGCCTCCTCCAACCTGGCCTAGAACACCTCCAGGGAGGGAGCAGCCACAACCTCCCTGGGCAACCTATGCCTGTGCCTCACCACCCTCACTGGAAAGAACTTCCTTCTAACATCCAGTCTAAATCTCCCCTCTGCCAGTTTAAACCCATTGCCCCTTGTCCTGTCATTGCAAGACCTTGTCAATAGTCCCTCCCCAGCCTTCCTGTAGGCCCCCTTCAGATACTGGAAGGCTACTATAAGGTCTCTGTGAATTGAAAAGTTAGGCACTTCTTAAACTTCCCATATTTAGAAAAGGCTGTGTAAGAAACCCCAGACAGATTTTAGATTTGAAAAGGCTCCACAGAAACATTAGGGTAAGAACAGTCTGGCTAAACAAAAGACAACCATTTGACTTTTCAATAACCATGTAACTTGAGGTGTTATAACCTGGTTCTTATCTGAGATACTAATTACTTGAACAAACACCATTGCCTGTGTGCAGTTCTGGGTTGGTAATATATTCTTTACACCAATGGCATTTAGCATCAAATTCTAGCAATTCTAGGGCAATTTTCCTTCTATCTCCTCAAGGGCAGGATTTCACTCATGGCATTGCTTTCAGTGCACACCTAGAGGTGAGCAGTGAGAAGCAGACTCTAGATGGCTCTCACTGCAAATATTTGTGCAAGTGTTCACCCAAATAGCCCCAAAATTTCATTGCAATACCGGTTTTGATGGGGAGAAAATCTAGAACAGCAATATCTCCCATACATAGCAGACATATGCTGGAGTGGTGCTTCATAAACTTCAACACACCTATGAATTAGACTCACTGTGGTGGGTTGACCCTTGCAGGACACCGAGTGCCCAGCAAAGCCACTCTGTCACTCCCCTCTTCAGCTGGATTGATTTTCACAGAGTGGGGGGGTGGGTAACTCCCAAACCATCAAAGAGAGAAAATCAAGAATCACAGAAACATTCAGGTTGGAAAAGACTGTTGGGATCATCAAGTCCAACCAATATCCCCACTTTACAAAGTTCACTCCTAAACCACATCATCTAGTTCCAACCCCGTGCCATAGGCAGGGACACCTCCCACTAGCACAGCTCACTCAAGGCCTCCTCCAGCCTGGCCTTGAACACCTACAGGGAGGAAGCAGCCACAACCTCCCTGGGCACCCTGTGCCAGTGCCTCACCACCCTCACTGCAATAACTTCCTCCTAACATCCAGTCTCAATCTCCCCTCTGCCAGTTCAAACCCATTGCCCCTTGTCCTGTCATTACAAGACCTTGTCAATAGTCCCTCCCCAGCCTTCCTGTAGGTCCCCTTCAGATACTGGAAGGCTACTATAAAGTTTCCTCGAAGCCTTCTCTTCTCCAGACTGAGAAGACTGAAGATGATTCTTACCTGTGCCTTCTGCTAAATATCTCACTACAGACCTTCCTAAAGGAGCGCTTTGACAATGAGGAGATTAAACCAGACCTGTGGATGTCCTTGGAAGGTGGGAACACCTGTACCGAGTGTGGGATCCTTGCAGAAGACACAACTCTCTATTTTGGAGGTGCAGCTGTGAGACAGGCTGTCACACAAGATCTGGACCTGCGGGGAGCAAAGTAGGTCAAGTTTCCATGTCTTATTAATGGGGAGCTCTGTTAAACACTGACAAAGCTGCAGGTGACTCAAGGACATCCAAGGCCACCACAAGCATATCTCTATCTCAGGGAGTCACTAATGAGATCATGATTCTCCATGCACTAATGCTTTCAAGCTGAGTCACAGAGAGCAAGGCTCACCCTAGCACAGTGGAAAGGGTTTGCCATGTCCAGGTGAAGCACCAGATCTCTTTCTGCAGGAATCACAGAATGGTAAGGTTGGAAGGGACCCCAAGGATCATCCAGTTCCAACTCCCTGCCATAGACGAGGACACCTCCCACTAGTACAGGTCACTCAAGGCCTCCTCCAACCTGGCCTTGAACACCTCCAGGCAGGGAGCAGCCACAACCTGCCTGAGCAACCTGTGCCAGTGTCTCATCACCCTCACTGCAAAGAACTTCCTGCTAACATCCAGTTTCAATCTCCCCTCTGCCAGTTTAAACCCATTGCCCCTCATCCTGTCATTACAAGACCTTGTCAATAGTCCCTCCCCAGCCTTCCTGTAGGCCTCCTTCAGATACTGGAAGGCTACTCTAAGGTCTCCTGGAAGCCTTCTCTTCTCCAGGCTGCAGAGCCCCAACTCTCTCAGCCTGTCCTCACAGCAGAGCTGCTGCAGCCCTCTGATGATCTTTGTGGCCTCCTCTGGACCCACTCCAACACTTCCATGTCCTTCCTGTGCTGGGGGCTCCAGAACTGCACTCAGTACTCCAGACGGGGTCTGAGGAGAGCAGAGTAAAGGGGCAGAATCCCCTCCCTTGTCCTGCTGCCCACACTGCTCTTGATGAATGTCCTGCAGTCAGCAACAGCTGCCCTGCAAATAGGAGAGAATACTGCAGGCTCCACTCCTGGAGACACCAGCTATGTCTCCTACTAAGTTCAGAACATTAGCTCTGCTGGTTGTCCTCTCTTGGATGCTTGTACAAGACCCACTCCACTCACATAATGCAGGAAAGGGTAACTTAACTGGAGTGCGATGGAAGATGTTATTTTAGACATCTTCAGCATGGTTTCCTTTGGCTGTGTGGCTTTAATGAAGACACACAATCTTACTGCTGTCATCCAGGAAGAATATGCTGAAGAATATGCTCAGTCACACAACTTTTCAGGAAGGAAGGGGCCTCAAGGAGTCCTAGTCCAACCTCATGCTCAAAGGCTGGTCAACAATGAATTCAGGTTGCCCAGGGCTTTGTCCCATTTGGTCTTGAAAAACCTCCAAGGACAGTCCCACAGTCTCTCTGGACAGCTTGTTCCAGTGCTAAATTACCTTCACAGGGACTTACAGGGGTTTTTTTCTGTTATATCCAGCTGGAACCTCCTTTTTTTCCCTATGTATGACCACTGTCTCCCAGTCCCAGCCATATTCTCCAGACTGACTTCATAGATTTCATAGAATGGTAAGGTTGGAAGGAGACCTCAAGGATCATCTAGTTCCAACCCCCTGCCATAGGCAGGGACACCTCCCACTAGCACAGGTTACTCAAGGTCTCATCCAACCTGGCCTCGAACACCTCCAGGGAGGGAGCAGCCACAACCTCCCTGGGCAACCTGTTCCAGTGCCTCACCACCCTCACTGTAAAGAACTTCCTCCTAACATCTAGTCTAAAACCTGGTCCTGATCAGGTTTTCTCACAGGGCTCCAGTTCCAACCATTTTCGTGGTCTTCACTGATGTTGCCTCAGTACTTCTTTTATGCCCTTCACTGACACAAGGGCACCTTGTTAACTCAGGTTTGTCTCCCTTTCCACCAGGACTCCCAGGGAACTGTTAGCAAAGCAGCTCCCAGCCAGCCAGTCCCCAGCTGGTACCACTGCTGGGAGCTTGTACCTCGCAGGGGCAGGACGTGGCTGAGTTCCAGGAGATGCCCATGAGAATTGCTAGGCAATGTTTTTGTTCTCCTTGTGCATTGATGTTACCTGATTCTGAGTGCTGCCATTCTGAACATACTCAGCACATCTGCTAACAGGAGCAAAGTTCTCCATTTGTGCAGATCTTTTCACAGGTGTAAACTCAAACATTTCCTCTTAGGTTTCTGCAGTACTGGGGGAGAATTGGGAGTGAAAACAACATGACAACATGCCATAGACCTACCTGCAGAAAGGAGGGAGTGCTGCTAGACTATTCCATTGATGGAGGCAAGTACATGCTCTAGTTTCAACTAAGCTACACCATTGTTCTGTATTCAAGCATCAGAAGTATATGGGAAGTTGTCAGAGAGAGCCAAATAATAAGATAACTTTTAATTGTAGAATTCTTCATGTCCTTGTAAAGATTTTTCCCATCTAAAATTTCCCTCTATTGCTCAGTTTTCCATACCTGCCTGATTTCAGCCATCAGTGGCTTCCAGGCAGTTTCTTTTATACAGTTAGAAGAATATTTATAACCAGTAAGAGCTGCCAACTGCCTTTAAGCTAAGAGCTGTCATCAAACATCGAATCTGGTGGTTTTTATTTCCTTCTACCTTCCTTTCACCTTTCAGAACCTCCTGCCATGTGATTTATATATTATTAAACCTGCATCTCTTCATCCTAGGGATATCCTGGACTTTGCTCCACGAGATGGATTACCAGAAGTACATCTCAGTCAGGCATGACTACATCCTGCTGCCCGAGCAGGCTCTGACCAACACGACTCGCCTGCGCTGGTGGCAGCCCTTCACCATCAGCAACGGCTTTGTGGTCTCTGGCCCCGAGCGGGCACAGTGGGCGCTGGACAACATCCTGATTGGAGGAGCTGAGATCAACCCCAGCCAGCTGGTGGACACCTTTGATGATGGTGAGACAGGCTGTGACAGTACCTTATCTCAGACAAGCCCTGTGAGCCTGCAAGCATGCTTTAATTACATCTGATGTCTTTCCCACAGTCAGTAGTAGCTCACTTACTGTGTCATAGAATAGAATCATAGACTCACAGAATGGTAAGGTTGGAAGGGACCTCAAGGATCATCTAGTTCCACCCCCCTGCCATAGGCAGGGACACCTCCCACTAGTACAGCTCACTCAAGGCCTCCTCCAACCTGGCCTTGAACACCTCCAAGGAGGGAGCAGCCACAACCTCCCTAGCATAAATTTAGCATTTGTATCACTCATAGATTCATAGAATCATAGAATGGTAAGGTTGGAAGGGACCTCAAGGATCTTCCCTCTGCCAGTTTTAAACCCATTGCCCCTTGTCCTGTCATTGCAATACCTTATAAATAGTCCCTCCCCAGCCTTCCTGTAGGCCCCCTTCAGATACTGGAAGGCTACTCTAAGGTCTCCTGGAAGCCTTCTCTTCTCCAGGCTGCAGAGCCCCAACTCTCTCAGTCTTTCCTCATAGCAGAGCTGCTGCAGCCCCCTGAGCTTCTTCGTGGCCTCCTCTGACCCACTCCAACAGTTCCATGTCCTTCCTGTGCTGGGGACTCCAGAACTGCACACAGTACTCCAGTACTCATGAGCTGTGTGTGGTGATTGTGTGGATTCATTGCTAAGCCTTGATGTTACCAAAACAGTTACAGCACTGTATTTAACTCTTCTTAACAGAAGGCACCTCCCATGAAGAAAACTGGAGTTTCTATCCTAATGCAGTCAGGACTGCAGGCTTCTGTGGAAATCCATCATTCCATCTCTACTGGCCAAATAAGAAAAAGGACAAAACACACAACATCCTGTCCTCCAGGGAGCTCATTATACAGCCAGGATACATGATGCAGTTTAAAGTAAGAAATGTTCTCTTTCTCTCTCTCCAGAGTAAAGTATGCAATAAAAAGCCATCTTAAGTGTCTCCAGAAATTATTCTTCTTCCAGCTACAACTAGGATGCCCAGCTGGATGAATAATTAATAATGACTTTGTATTAGAATCCAAATGAAGTTCTGAAGTGTAGGTAATGGGAACAGAGAGGTTTCATGAAGGCTAAATGTCAAATTATTCTGAGTGTCTGTGTGCTTTAGGGATTAATGAGAAGGACTGGAAGTCTAATCCCTTTTTCTTTAAACCCCTGGCTCATCAGATTCAGTAAGAACTATCTTTTGAGATGAGCACCCAGAGCATGCAGGATGTGCCCTTGCCCCTAACTCAGGAGTAAGCAGAAAAGACAATGTAGAGGCAGACTGGAGAAGAGTGACGTGGGAAAAGCAGAAGTGCTCAAGTAGAAGCACCCCTTCTACTTACTTGTGTCATGGCAAATGACCTAAATAATCAGAGAAACATTTCTGGATATTTGACTTTGTTTTAAGGAAAAACTATGGACAGGGCCAAAGGCAACCTGTAGTTGTTGTTCAGAAATGTTCCAGGCCCTTCCCCAAGTACAATCTATTAAATAAACCAGGAACTCATCTGAAAGCAGTGTTATCCAAACAGTCCCCATTTGCTTGGTATGGTTTTTCCCTTGCTCTTCTGTTTGACAGGACCATTCAAGAGTTTTCCATCTCCCACTGCCCAATATTTTCTCTTTTTCTCACCATCATTCCCTGGTTTATATTGACTGTCTAATACAATCCCCAAAGCACTGCTTCCCCTACTCACACACTGTGCCACCTTTGAAGCAGCTGTATAAAAGAGGAGTGTGACAGGCTTTTTACTGCTGAATGCTGAGACCCTCCCATTCTGCACAGCCTTGTTTTACCCAGCCTATCACCTTTTTCCCTGTGTTTTAAGGCCCAAGTTATGATAATCCATCAACATTTAATAGTTCAGATGACTAAACCCTCACTGCAAAGTTTGCCTCTTTCGACTCTCTCCTCCCTTTTCTTCACCAGTCACAGCAAAGATGTCATTTCTAAACTCAGCTCTTGTGCATGGCTGACATTTGGGTTTGAAGCTCTTAAAATGTAGCTTTTTGCTATCTGTTCAGTTCTGTACATTGAGTACTGTCATCTTTGCACTCTAACACAAGTATCTTTATGGTTTTAAATATTCAGAATAATTCTGTTCTTAAATCAGATTTATTTGAAGTTTATATCCCTATATTTATCATTACATACATACAAAAATTTCATAGATAACTAAGACATACTTTGATGATTCACTTTCTGAAATGCCAAAGAGCTACCACAACTCTGTGTTTCAGAAACAGTGTTTCTTTAGGTATTTAATTTGACCTTCAGGAAGGAGTATTTGAACTCTCTTTGAAAACAACAGCAGTAATGAAGTAAAATTCATAGAATGGTAAGGTTGGAAGGGACCTCAAAGATCATCTAGTTCCAACCCCCTGCCATAGGCAGGGACACCTCCCACTAGTACAGCTCACTCAAGGCCTCCTCNTCTGTATTATGTAAAAGCAGTATCTGAAGTAGTGTCTGTTTTCCACCCACTTTTGATGGATTTTGTCCAAGATGGAAATCTCTTTTGTACAGCCTGTAAAGAACAGAAACAAATGCAAGGCTTTGTTCTGTATCACATTAAATGTCTACCAGGCAAAATTCTCTTTGTGCCGTAGATTGTGGTTGGCTGTGAGGCAACTTCTTGTGGGGACCTCCACTCTGTGATGCTGGAGTATACAAAGGATGCCAGGTAAATGACAGCAGAACACATAAGCCTAAGAAAAAAATAAATAAATAGTGTGATAATAAAAACCTAGAGAGATTTTATTTATTAAAGCAACGACTTTGCTATTCATCTTGTAACAGGAAGTGAACAAAAACTGTACGATCCTGGGGTTTGTCTTACATAACTCCTGTAAATTCTCCTCATGATTTATCCCAGATGTTGCCAGATTCATGGCACTGAAGCATCTGCAGCCACAGTCATAGGCATGCCTCTGTTAAAAATGTGCTTGCAAAAAACTGCATTCATGGAAGCTGTCATTTAGTATGATCTGGGACTATCTATTTAGGGCCAAGCTGTAATGAAATGTGAGTTACTGAACTCCAAACTGGTCTCTAAAAAGCAAACAATTAGTAACACTGTAGGATAGTGGTGCATAAGCATTTGTAGAAGCAAAGGGATATTCTTTGCTCACGTGACTGTGGGCAAATAGGGAGCAAATTCTGTCAGGACTCTTCTGTCAGGAACACTGTAAGAAAGAGACCAAGGAGCAGAGCCCTAAATAAATCTTTCTGTCACACTAGCTCAGAGGAGCTCTGGGTTGGACTCTGCTGTGGGTTCCATTACCTAAGGTTTCAAGCACTCAACCCTGCTGCAGGAACATCCTCCCTGGCTGCACTGATGCTTCAGCCTCTCACCTTTTGTCTGTGGCTCCAGAGCATGAAAACTATTGCTGACAGCCTCTTGAGCTTTTTTATTAAGACAAAGAACACCATGACCCTTAGATATTATTCATTTAGTTTTCCTTATTCTTTCAGTTGTTCTGAAACATATGTTTTGTTGCTTCCTACAGGACAGACTCATGGCAGCTCGTCCAGACACATTGTCTTCCTTCCTCATCTAATAGCATTGGCTGCTCCCCATTTCAATTCCATGAAGCTACCATCTATAACTCTGTGAACAGCTCCACGTGGAGAAGGATAACCATCCAGCTGCCTGATCATGTCTCATCCAGGTAGGATAGTGAAGGGTCAGATCCCTGTGGAGCTATAAAATGTCAGTGTTCTTCCTGGCACTGTTTGCTTCAAACAATTCCTGAGTTTTAAATGTTTAAAGTGCTTCCTTATTGATGGATTTAGATTGAATAATTAATGTTTTTCAGGAAGCTTTTTGTTCACAGAACTGGCTGCTGCAGCCACCCATTCAGGCTGGGTCTTTCCTGTTATTGAAATCACAGTCCCTTCATAAGACATATTTCATTACATCTGCTGCTGGTATCTTTGAATATCACTGTACAGATGTGTTCCTTTGCCAGGTATCACAATGTGGTGTTTGGCTTTTGGTATTTGCAGTGCAACTCAGTTCAGGTGGATTCAGAAGGGTGAAGAGCTAGAAAAGCAGAGCTGGGCAATCGACCATGTGTACATCGGGGAAGCATGCCCTAGGCTCTGCAGTGGCCATGGATATTGCACAACTGGAGCCATTTGCATCTGTGATGAAGGATACCAAGGTTTCATTTCTTCAGTTTCTTTCTCAGACTTCTACTACAGTCTAATTGAGTTCAAAATTAAACCCCCAGAAAAAAAAAAAAAAAAAAAAAAAAAGCCATGTCAAGTCTAAATTAATCACTGGAATGCCTGAGTAACTAATTCTAAATTAATGATCTGACAGAGCTGCAAACAGCACCACCTCTTCCCTCCCTTTGCTCTCTCTGGGTTGAGTCAGCAGTCTTTTCTGTCTGACACTGTATGTAAAGCCCATTCAACCTTCACTGAAGGCAGAACATGGCTACCTGCTCACCTTTTCCTCCTGCCAAGGAGAGGCTGTGTGTATGGGATCTGGATGTTGGTGGCTGGCACCTGTAAATGAGTCTGTTACATGTCCCATCAGGAGCGTTCTGCTCCAATCCCTCAATGCAATTAAGCCCATGTCTAATGGTACCTGCATGACCTCATTGCATTTGAAATGTTTTTGTGGGAGTGGAGCCAGTATTTGATGACTTCCAGGAGAGAGTCTCATAACTTTTTAAGATCAGATCCCCTCCCTGGTTTACTGGGGGTTCCCTTCACCCACCAATTTGAGATTTCTTACATTGGCCTCAATGCAAAATAGGAGAAACCACCTTGTAATTCCTGAGGTTATCCTGCTGTGAAAACTCAAACTCACAGCCTCAGTTTGCTGTACAGCAGTGTGCACATCAGGAACAGATCTGCTGAAATGCACTCAGCCTGTAGTCACACTGTGCATTGTCCCACAACTGGAAGGGAATTACAATGAACTGTAACTCAATGTTCTCAACTCTTTTGATTTTGGTGTGTTTGATAACCTCACTGTGTCATTTCTAGGTGATGACTGCTCTGTTTTTAGCCATGACCTCCCCAGCTACATTAAAGATAATTTTGAATCTGAAAGAGTCACTGAAATAAACTGGGAAACCATCCAGGGGGGAGTAATAGGGAATGGATGTGGACAGCTGGCCCCCTATGCCCACGGAGACTCGCTCTACTTTAATGGATGTCAGATACGCCAAGCTGTGACCAAGCCTCTGGATCTCACTCGAGCAAGGTACTGCTCTGAGCCCCACATGCTCTTTTATCAACTCATGAGAAAAGAAACTGTTTGGATGCATGTGCAGCCATGTGGGCCAGTACTGACCTGGCTGTGCAACGCAGTCAGATGTGGCCAGCAGATAAACATTAGGGTTGGCAAAACACTTTGTGACTTCCATCTGGGAGATGGAGAACAAAGAGGAAGCGGTGTCAGATGAAAAGGTCAGATGTGCCCAGCAGAGCACTCTCTAGTAAGCCAGCACTGACAATGAAACCATTGGCAAGAGCTGGACACCAGACTGGCTGGAGCAGTGCCTGATCTGATAAGACAAATCCTATGCCTGTGTGTGCCTCCACAGCAGCTGGAACTGAAGATGCTGTTAGTAATTACAGACTCATCTTCACGTTTCAGTTGTCAAACAGAATTAGATTCACCTGGCAATGACCAGGAGGATCTTTTTCATCTGTTGAGCCTCTTTGGCCATGGAAAAACAAATGCAGCCACCAGCCAGTGCTGGCTCTTAATGGAGTGACAGCTCTCAGGACTGGTTTGTATTTGGTTATTTAAAGCAGGATTGGAAACAGGAGGAATTGACAAATGGGCCAGGTATAAATCAGCCTCTTCCTTTCTTACTTGAACACTCAGGTAGAAACCAATAAATCTTCTAGATACTTCATTATATCCAACCTTTATTTCCCCCTTTTTAGCTTTTCTTACATTGATTTGCATGTTTATAATGTTTGTGTGTCTTGTAAAATTGGATCCATTGTCTCCAACTATCTGGCAACATGTTATACACAGTAAGCTGTAACTTTGAAAGAGGAGCTGATGTGAGTTTATTTTGCATGTTAACAGTAATGACTCTTGAGGATGCTCAACATTTTACTAAGATGACTGCAATAAATCTGGAAATGCTCTTGTTCCTGTTTGAATACTCAGTGTGTTGAAAATGCCTTTTCTCTCTGTGTTTTACAGCAAAATCATGTTTGTTTTGCAAATTGGAAGCATTTCACAAACAGACAGTTGCAATACCAATCTGAGTGATCCTAACACTGTAGACAAGGCAGTGCTCCTCCAGTACAGTGTAAATAATGGAATTACATGGCAAGTAATTGCACAGCATCAGCCAAAGGACTTTATACAAGCCCAAAGAGTGTCTTATAATGTTCCCCTGTGAGTACCTAGTCACATTTCCTTACCATTAAATGCACAAAATATTTTTCTGCTGAGGAAAAAAAAAAACACCTATCTTTGCAAAAAATCTATCTCCTATCTGGATGTTAGGAGGAAATTCTTTACAGTGAGGGTGGTGAGACACTGGCACAGGTTGCCCAGGGAGGTTGTGGAGCACAGAATCACCCAACGTGATCTTTGATTCTGTGCTCCACAACCTCCCTGGAGGTGTTCAAAGCCAGGTTGGATGAGGCCTTGAGTGCCCTGTGCTAGTGGGAGGTGTCCCTGCCTTTTGCTGGGGGTTGGAACTAGATGATCTTTGAGGTCCCTTCCAACCTTACCATTCTATGATTCTGTGATCATTGTGGAAGAATAAAGGTTGATGAGAGGGTAAACAAAGAAGAAAACTTAAGAGGAAAGATGATTACAAATCCCAGCCCAGTGTTTTATTAGTATCCTTAAAAGAAAACCAGAATATCTGGGAGATCAAAATGAAATCCCTCCTTATGTGTGCATTTTTTGCCATTCAGTGTTTTGCACACACTGTGTGTTGATGTTCAGGGATGTAGAAATAACACTTTGACTTTGCTCTCAGTTCCTGCTGGGAGCTAGCTCAGGATGTGCAAAGCACCAGTATTCTGGAGCTCTCACAGGCCCTTGTGTTTGTGTGACAGGGAGGCACGAATGAAGGGAGTCCTACTGCGCTGGTGGCAGCCTCGTCACAATGGAACAGGTCACGATCAGTGGGCTTTGGACCACGTAGAAGTCGTCCTGTGAGTATCAGCTTCACCTCATCCCACCCCATCTCAGAAAGCACTGAAATCCCTCCAGCATGACATGAGTGTTGAGCTCAGTGAGAACCATTGCGGCCCTGAGAAACCTTTGAGAACGAGTCTTTGCTAATGCTCTGCCCTGACTGCAAGCGGCAGCAGTTCAGGCAGCCAAGCTGTTAAGTGGCACAGCAGGGGTACGTGGCGGTTTTTGTGGAAAACCGCAGGAGGGAAAGCGGGGCTTTGTCACCACCACCTACTGGGGTGGTTCTGCAATGCAGCAATGGCCATGAAAAACTACTGTGCTGGGACAGAAGCAAGGCTATTCCTGTTCTGCCATGCTGCCATCTAAGACTGATCTCTGTCCTTCTGGAGATCCTAAAGAGTCTGCTGTATTGCTTCTCGCACAGAGTGATGTTGTTCTGCCTCTGACCAACTTGCATTAGCAACTAATGCCTTATTCATTTCCTTTTTTTAGTAAGAAGGATACTGTTCAGAAACAGGGTTCACTGTATCAGGTTCCCATGGTCCGAGCTCTGTACTCATCCCCTTGTCAAGATTTTACCAAGTGTCTGCAGCCTCCTGATTCTCCCATTGCTGAGATGGGTTTGCTGGCAGCTAACCCGTTTTTGCTGTGTTCCATCACCAGGAGCTGACCTGCTTTTTCTCTAACAGTTTAGTTCCAGTAGAAGTGAAATGCTCGTGGCTTCACGGGCGGCAACTCATCGTGACAGTGGTTGGCAGAGAGAGGCGTGCCTGCTCCGTAGATAGGTTCAAATGTTCCTTTTATTGAACAATTTAAAATCCAGAAATGAAGAAACTAGGCTGGGATAACCTCCAGACTGTAATTAAACCCACGAGGTTTCTGAATTAGCAGAGACACTGCAAGTAATGCTTTGTAACAGTAGCAAAGTGAATTATCTGATTGCTAGTTAGTTCCTTTTGCCACCGAGAAGCACCAGCTTGCATGGCACTCATATCAACCCCAAGCCAAACTGGTCCCAGCACTGAGTAACTGTACATGCTGTGCTGCTTTTACACACCTTGCTGGGCTCTGCTTCCATAACATTAAGCTTCAATCTTGAAGAAACAGAGGGACAGATGTGATTCCTGGCTTAGTTAATCAATGGTTGCATGACGCTGCATTAGGAAAGATAATGGAAGCTGCAGGAGGTTCACAGTGTTTAGGAAACCATATTTAGGAAACCATATTCCCAGGTCTTTCTACCTTGCAATTGAAAAAAAACAAAACAAAACCATAAATTAAAAAGAACAAAAGCAGGCCCTCTCAACAAGATTGGCAGGGGACACCTCTGGTGGCAGTAGCCACCTCAGGGCTCACAAGCATGGCTGCAGAGAGTTGTGGCCTGAACTAAAACCATTCACCATTACCTCTTCCCTTTAATACCATAGGAAGTCATTGGAGAGTCAGTAGGCAGAAGCTACCCCAAGGCTGGGATACCTTAGGAAACATCCATGTCTCCCAAGGGGAAGTAATTCCTGTTGCCACTCTGACTTTGTCTCAGAAGGCCATGACTGTCCCTGGCTACAGGACCCATTGGTGCTCCGTGTCCAACAGAGCCTGTGCTTAGTCCTTAGAGCTCTGCGCTTCTTCACCTATCTGAACCTGACTCCATTCTCTGGGCACTATCAAAATGATCCTCGCTGACCTTGGTTTCAGTCCTAGATTGTTATGTTTGTTATCTGTGTGCCCACACTGACACAGCAGGCAAGCCTCTAGCCTGTGAGGTGTCACAGCAAGAAGGCATCTTAGACTAGGAGGTGTGGTTTGGAAAGTACAGAAATTCCTGGCTTTCCTCATAGCTCAACTTGTGTTTTCCCCACCATCCTGTGAGCAGACAAAGAGGGCTGAAGTTCCCAAATGCCCTAGGCAGTGGCTTGGCTGCCAGCATCCCCAGGTACACACACCTGAGTGCTGTGCCAGCTTTTCCCCAACCCATGGGCAAGTGAGCCATGCCCTCCTTCAGCAAACTAAGGGATGGAGTAAGAGGACAAGCAGGAAGAGCACTTGGCAGCAGGGAGAGCTGGTCTGTAGGAAAGTAGCACCACCAAGCATTTCTTATTTCCCATCCAACATGAGGAAGGTCCCTGCTCCTCCTTTCAGTGCTCATTCCAGGGACACATCTGTGAGTGTCTGCTTTTCACAACTCAACTCTCCCCAGCAATCCAAAAATGTGAAATTAATTCTGTCTCCAGCCCAGCTGTCACAGTGCAGATACCACTTACAGCTGATGCACAGCCAGGGCCATGACACTGTTCAGCCTAGTTGATTTCTGAGCTAAGGCCACCATATTTTCACCAGCAAACACATTGTCAGGGGCAGTTTCTTGGGTTCCTTCTTGCTTCCAACATAATTTAATGGAGGAAAAAAAAGACTAACCTGCAGATGATACATGCATGCAAGTGATCAAACAGCCCCACCAAGATGGATGCTTTTGTGTATCCCTTAGAAACTTTCCACTGTGGGATGAATGATTGTTAAAAACAGTGTTGTCTGGATGGTGCTCAGATGGAGCCCCTCTCCCAAGAAGGTCACAGGATACCTGCTCTGACTCTGATGCCTTGAACTGATCATGCCTGCCAACTTTAGGCCAGCTGACAGCTATGCTGCAGCCAGGAGCAGCTGCTAGGTGCTGAGCTGCCCAGCCCCTGATAGAGCTAGTGCCAAGCACTTCTCATTAGTGCAGCATCTTTTTCTTCTCCACATGTAAAGAAAGCTTTGGGCACAACTCTCACGTGTTCTGTGTGGCTCTTCTTAGGATAAATAGGATAAAACTGTTTTAGCCCAGGCTGAACAAAGAGCAGCTTTCTGTGCCCCTGTACTTCTGCCCTAAGAAGAGCCCACATCCAGGTCTGCATTTCATTCACACCTTGTTTTCCCCTGGAAGCACAGCTGTCAGCCTATCTGCTGCACAGACACCACACACACTTTTTTTTGCATGTGCATTTGGTACTGCCATTTCTTTGTGTATAGCCAGACCCTCACAGACCTCAGTTCTGGTCAGAGGTATTAAGGATTAAAGGATAACAATAAGCTGAACACGAAGGGTCTGATGTTGCTTTCTTTGCACCCCAAAATTCATGATTTGATCCAGAGAAATTGGAGTTGTGCAAGGAATGCAAGAAATAATGTTCCCATTGACTGTTTTATGGCTAGCTGTAGGGTAACAGAACAGATCCCTCCACAGCCATCACTCCATGCTCTTCATTGTCTAGATACCTTCACATTTTTGGCACAAATGATTCATTGAGGACTGATGTTGCATTTGGTGCAAAGAATGTTTCTTTTGCAACACTAAAAGTTAATATATTCTAGCACTAACAATGTGTGCTCGTGTGGAGAAGCATTTTCATCTGCTTCATTGTTTTAGTAAAAAGCAATGATTTGAAAAATGCATTTAAAGGAAAAACAGTAGCATATTTATAATAAAGAACAGAAGCAGTTCAAACATTAGGTAATTATCTGAATATTCACAACATTTATGCCAAATTTTATATGGTGCAGACTGTGCTTTTATGACATTTTTTATTATGTTTCTAAAAAGTGCATGCTGAATTTTATAGAGAATGAAAATATAAACACTGGTTTGAAATACAAGGAAATAATTTGTTCAATTTTTATTTTCAAAAGAGATGAAAAATCCTATATTGCCTCTAAACCTCATCAGGGTTTTATGACTAATGACAGTGCTGCATGCATTGAAAGGCATTTTCTAACTTGTGTTGTATTTCATTGTTTGCTGTCATTGGTTTTGTACTAGAATAAGGTAAGTGCTTTCCCTGAATTAATACCAAATGTGTGTTTGTGTTACAGCTGTCACAGTTTTGTCAGTGATAGGTTAGTGGAAAATGATTTGTGCTCTATGAGATGAGCTCTGAGAGCCCTAATCCTGCAGCTCTTCCTCAGGGTGCTGGGGGGGAAGTTGAGGGAGGTTAAACTTTGCAGAAGGTGTTCAGCAGCACACCCTGTAAGGCAGTGGGAACTTCACTGGGGTTGTGGTGAGGAGGCCTTCTCCTGCAGTGCAATGAGACCTGCCACTTTACAGCAGCCAGTGGGTGACCTCTCAGCACCAAGGGGAATTCACACTTTCCCCCTCTCTAAATAACAACCACAGAGCTGAAGCCACAGCCAGGCAGTGTCTGTCAGTGAGTTTGCCTGTTGGCACAGCCATGTGTGCCCCTTGGACACACAGCAAGTTTCTCCCTAGTACTTCTGCTTCTTGTACCTCTGCTGCCTTTTGCTGTCACAGTTCCTAGATGTCAATAACCACCATAGCTACTGAGCTCTGGGTTCAAATCCTGTCCAGAACATTTGTCACTGCTAAAAGCCATCAGGACTTCAGACAGAGCACATCAGTTTCTCATCGTAGTACCCTCCTCACAAAGCATTTTTAACTCAGCCTCACAATGTACACAAATCCCAGCCCTGAGGCATGGTTTTGCTGTCTCCTAAGGCTTTGGTCATGCTTCATTTTCTTATCTGGCTATCTTTGTTTTCTGTTTGGTTGCTCTTATACCTTGTCAGTTAAACACAGAATCACAGAAACACTGAGTGATGTTAGTATATACCAGGGGGTGGCTACCTCACAGGCTCCATTCCATTTGGCTATCTTCTGTTTTCATCAATTTTCAGTTAGAGGCTTAGAGTTCAAACTTTGCTTTAGGAAACACTCAATAGCCAGAATGCTCTGCTACAGGCTAGAGACCAGAGCAATTCCTTCTCATAAATGGCTTTATTGAAGGTATTCATTAAATGTGTGCTAGACAAAATTGTGTTCTTCTGTGTTGGCTGTTTCCACCTTACAAGTGCAATTCCAGTGACTTCACTGTAAAGTCATTTAGGGTTTCCTATATAAGCTGGAGCAGTACTACCATCTATATACTTTTAAATTATGGCCTCAAAAATCATTGACAGTGCTGTTTGCTGTAATGCTTTAATTAATGTAATTTGCTGTAATCAGTGCTGCAATTGTTCACACTCATTACTTTTTTGGTATTTGCTCCGCCAGCAATACACAGATGATAATTTTAGATCTGTGCTTTCCTGATTCACTGCTGGTTCAGTGAAAAGAAAAGGCAGAAGTCTCAGCAGATGCTGACCAGTCCATTTCACACTTGCAAAGCAGCCTTCAAATTGCCACTGATTTCCAAGCAAAAGTTCCCCCCATACCCTCCATTAGGGAAGGGAGGGTCTATTCCTGACATACCTTGATGCAGCCCAGCGTATTTTTGTTCTCTGGACAAGAAAGAACAGCAAAAGCATGGCAAAGCCTTTTCTGAGTCTGTGAGGATGCAAATTAAATCTGTTACTAATAGTATTGAAAGCATCCTTAGGACATGTCAGTATTCCTGCAAACTGTATTAGGTAGCTCTTATAAAGCACTGGTGATCTCTCTTGTACTTCCCTCCTACCCATATCTAAAATTAATTCCAATAAACCCATATACACCTGCTCAGAGCACACCAGGCACATGGATTTACCTACAGCAACTGAAAATGATGCCATTTTCTATAGCAGGCATGGAGCTTTTATGAGCTGAAAAGGCTGCCTCAGACATCAGTGAGGACAAGTTTGAACCATGTCAGTGCAAGTAAAAACATCAAGCAATTAATTCTTGACAATTGAGATTTCTCTTACTTTTCACACACCATCTTCTAAAATAACAACCTAGAATGATATTCATACAAAACAAGTAAATCTCTCTTAAGTTATTAGATAACCCTTTCTTTGATCCTTTTTTCAATGACTTCCTTTGTTGTTGCTTTTGTTTTTTTTTCTTTGTTCATTGCTTTAAATGTGTTCATCATAACTCTGAAGTCAGACACAAAGTGTTTGGGCATTTGAAGTGACACAGAGCAGCGTCTGAAACAAGTCCTGAAAAATCACTGTGGAGCTGTTGCTGCATGTGAGCAAATGAAAGGCAGGAGGGAGATGGGGGAATCATACAATCATAGAATAGTAAGGGTGGAAAGGACCTCAAGGATCATGTAGTGCCAAGCCCCTGCCATAGGTAGGGACACCTCCCACTAGTACAGCTCACGCAAGGCCTCCTCCAGCCTGGCCTTGAACCCCTCCAGGGAGGGAGCAGCCACAACCTCCCTGGGCCACCTGTGCCAGTGCCTCACCACCCTCACTGCAAACAACTTCCTCTTGACATCCAGTCTAAATCTCCCCTCTGCCAGTTTAAACCCATTGCCCCTTGTCCTGTCATTACAAGAACACAAAGGCCTCTGGGCCAAGGACTGTAGCTCAGCATGTGTCCCAGCTGTCAACCTGGGGTGCTCACAGAAAGCCTGGTCCTAAATTTAACTAGGTCCAGAAACAGCAAAGATTTTTCAGCTAAACACAGACAGGCTCTGTTTGGTCCCATGTACCCTGAGCAAGGCCACTCAGAGTTGGGCTGTGCTTTCTTCTAGACCTTGGTCTCATGTATTTTGGCTGCAGAGCAGCCTTTTCCCAGCAGACAGATAGAATCATAGAATGGTAAGGTTGGAAGGGACCTCAAGGATCATCTAGTTCCACCCCCCTGCCATAGGCCGGGACACCTCCCACTCGGACAGGTCACTCAAGGCCTCCTCCAGCCTGGCCTTGAACACCTCCAGGGAGGGAGCAGCCACAACCTCCCTGGGCAACCTGTGCCAGTGCCTCACCACCCTCACTGGAAAGAACTTCCTCCTAACATCCAGTTTCAATCTCCCCTCTGCCAGTTTAAACCCATTGCCCTTTGTCCTGTCATTGCAAGACCTTGTAAACAGTCCCTCCCCAGCCTTCCTGTAGGCCCCCTTCAGATACTGGAAGGCTACTATAAGGTCCCCTCAAAGCCTTAAGATATTCCATCCTCACTTCATAGTTAGGATGCTTTACTGCCAGGTGGGATGTCACCTTGAAGGCCTTGTGTCTAAGGAACCATCCACTTCCCAGGCAACAGGAATTAAAGGGAAGGCAGCATTAAGACCTCCTTCAGGACTCATGAGCAATGGCAGCCACCCTCAGCAGCAGGTTCATCATTTCCTTCCTGCCTTAGCAAGGCACTCAGCATTGAGGTGAGGGTGATGTTCTGCTGAGTTTACTACAGGACCAGAAGACTGATCTTCAGTACTGTTTTGCACTGGAGCAAAGCCACATGGCATTAAAGCTGTATCAGCTCACTGCTGCCATTCTCTCACACAAAACTCTTCAAATCACCACAGACACCTGACACCACAGAGGGAGTCAGGTGAAAGCCAGGACATGTCAACCTCAGACAGTAACCCCTCTCTCAAGTGCCACATGCTTTAGAGCTCTGTCTTACTGGGAGTGTGACAGAAGTTGTGCTGAGTGTAGATCTGTTTGTGTTTCTTGTCACCAGGAGCTGGACTTAGTTTCCTTCTTGTAGGTGCATTACAGTGATGGGAAAAATAGTTGGGAAGCAACTTGGACTTGCTCAAGGTTTTCTAACCTACATTTTGGACAGCTGCTTTTATTCAGTTAATTATGCAGTAGCTTAGCTGATGAAAAGGGTATCATTTTGTTATACATAATAGGATGCTAAACTAGCGTCCTACACAAAAGCTGTATTTACCTCTGAAGGATCAGACATACTTACAAAGCATGCAATTATTCCTTTTTCCTGAGGGCCACATTCACTACAAAAATCAGCTAATGCACTAGAAAGTACAGCTGATTGATGCATGAGTGCTTGCTTCTAAACCAAAACCCCAAGAGAAAACCTTGCACCCACAAATGGGAAATTCATTGACTGCAATGTCTACTGCTGGCTTTTAGGCCTTGACTTCACAGATTGCTCTTGAAATCTGATGGACTTCTTGTTTTGGGGGTTCCTGGTAACATCCAGGCCCTTGCAGTAGAGATGCCAGACTGCAAGATGAAGATACAAGGTTCTGAGTAGGCAAGGAGGATTAGGAGAGGGAGACAGAAATTAGCCTGAGGCTGCACATGTTCACTACAACTTTGCAGCTCCTTTCCCCTGGAAACCAAAAGAAAATTTGTCCCTGCCATCACCAGTGGTTCCTCCTGGGTGAAGTTCCTTACTCCTGTTGAATCCTTGGGGTCTGCATCATTAACACTGTGCTCCAACCTCTTTAAGAAGCTCCATCTGTGGGAGTATCCTTTATGCCACTTTTCCATGTGGAGAAAGGGGGTAAGGATTCACCACAGATGTTACAGCTCTATTTCCAAAGCTGCTGAAATTTGGAAACTGAAGGTGGGAGCCAGCCCATAGAGTTAGATGGGTTTCAGGTACCAAAGTACCACTGCCTTCCTCCTTCTCTCAGTGGGAGATGGAGAAACCTGTGTTAGTTGGGGGGGCCTTCCAAATGAGTGTCCCTTCTTCACTCAGGCTAGAGTTTGTGCTGTCTTTTAACTAGTCTCCCCCAGGCATGATGCTAATTTCCCAGAGCTTCCTTTCATTTTGGATGGGGGGTTACAGCACAGGGAGGTATTGAGTCTAATTTCCCAGAGCTTCCTTTCATTTTGGATGGGATGTTATAGCACAGGGAGGTATTGAGTCTGATTTCCCAGAGCTTCCTTTCATTTTGGATAGGGTGTTATAGCACAGGGAGGTATTGAGTCTGCAGAGGAATACTGTACTTCACTTCCTGTAGGGTAAAAGTGAAAGAGAATGCAGTAAAGCTTTTCTTCTCTTCTCCAGATAAAGCAGTTAATGATTGAAGACAGAAAGATAAGTAGAGTATGAAAGCAGTGCAGAGAAGTGCCCTGTATTGGGAGGGCATGAAGTGCACAGAGCTTTGGTGAATCTGGTCCTAGGCAGCATGTTTTGATGAGCTGAAAGTTCTCACCCTTTCCCCAAGATAATGAACTGTAAATGCAAGCAAAGTGGGACAGATTCTCTCTTGCCTTGTACCTTGCTATTGTACAAAGGGCGCACTTCACTTTGTACAGGTTCAAAAGGTCATGCAAGGACAAAGAAGGGTCTGTCCCACTAGCTCACTGCACCAAAATAATTTAAATTCCATATTAAAGAAGCTGACACTGCTCTCTTCCTCCACCTTTGCCTCTGACAGCACTCGCAAACAAAATTACATGATGAATTTTTCACGGCAACATGGGCTCAGGCATTTCTACAGCAGAAGACGAAGGTCTCTTAGACGATACCCATGAAGAACCGAGACATTTCCTTTCCCCCCAACATGTGATGTGTTGCTTTCCATTCTCTAAACCTAGCACTGCGTCTGGTATCAGGACTCTTCTGCAGCCGGCTTGGCGAAGAAGCGCAAGCCTCTCAAGACAGAGTGTACACCACTTTTTCGCACTGTGAACTAATGAGAAGTGACTTATTTTCTCATAGGTAAATGTTTTCATGTTGGCGTGTCTGTGGAAATTGTGATCTGTTGTAATATCAGTGGCAGTATTGGAAGTAAGCAACTACTTCAGTTTAACAGGAGGGGAAAAAAAAAAAAAAGGTTAAGCACAAAGAGTTGTCAGATTTTATGTTTAAAACCCCTTATGTACTAAGTGCAGAGTTTAACATTCTTTGTCACCTAGGTATTTAAGTGTGCTGCCTTGTCAGCTCGGTGTCATTTTATATGATTAAGTTATCATGGTTTGTCTTCTTTATGTTCTATCACGTTACACACTGGCACTGGATTGTTTTGTTGTCCTAATATTTTTTTTGCTGCTGATTTTTGGGCTATTTACCTTCTGACAAAACGTATTAAAAAAAACCAAAATGAAACCCCAAACGAATCAAATAAAAAAAATCAAAGTACCTAATCAAGAAGATAATGGCAGAAGTAGTTGTAAAGGTATTGGTATCCTTCGGTCTTCTTTGATATGTCTGTTGGTTAGCATTGTTTTGTGGATAAAAGAATGCTTGACATTAAACTTTTTTTCTACTAAGGAGCTGTGGCTGAAGCCCTGAACAGAAGTTCCCAATTCCCTGTCTAAATGTAGTCAGTTCTCTGCAACTGATTTACTTACAGTAACTGCCATTTGGTGTCTGTAGTAATGAAGTGGTTTGTAAACAGTGGATGTTTCATGGTGTTCTCTTTGGTATTTGTTTCTATTGCGGGTCATGTTTGTATCTTCTGATAAAGTTGTATCTACACCAGCAACGTTATAATGCCCCTATAGCCCTAAACTGTCTATTACCATAAATAAAATGCTTCACTTTATGGTGAACCAAGCTAAAGATCCATGCTTCAATAAAAATAATGCCAACAAAGCATTCTGACCTCAGACTTTTAAAGCCATGTGGGCTTTACAGGAAACCACAAACCAAATTCTTCTACTAAACACCTAGATTCTAAAGAAAACATTGATGGTACAGCACACTTCACAGCACTTTCCATGTAACACAAACTTCCCAGCCCCACCCATGGGCATAACGTGGTTGTTGGAACAGGTCCGGAGGCAAGGAGTGAAACAGGAGCGCAGCAACACAACACTCTCACTTCTATTTGTCTGCAGACTCAACATGCAATGCCCAGGTTGGTGTTCCTGAGCTCTGAGCAACACAGTGCAGCACCCTAGAGTTCAAAAGACACAAAGCTGCTAATCCTTAGCATCATAGAGTCATTTTGTTTGGAAAAGATCCTTAAGACATTGAGTCTAGTCACTAACCTAACACTGCCAAGCCCACTAAACCATCTCCCTAAACACCACATCTACACATCTTGTAAATCTTTCCAGGGATGGTCATTCAACCACTTCCCTGAGCAGCATGTTCCAGTCCTTTACAACCCTTTCAGTGAAGACAATTTTCCTAATGCCTCCTCTGATGCAACTTGAAGCTGTTCCCACTTGTCCTATTGCTTGTTACTTGGGAGAAGAGATCAACCCCACCTCACTACAGCCTCCTTTCAGGGAGCTGTAGAGAGCAATTAGGTGTCTCCTCTTCTTGCCTCTTATTCTCCAGGCTATACAAGTACAGCTCCCTCAGCTGCTCCTCAGAGAGAAGCCTCCTATATATACACTTGCTGTGCTCTTACATCAAGCACATCTGCTTCTGGCACCATACTGGTCTGAACCCCAACGGTGTTTGTTGCACATCCATGTTCAACCACCTCAAATGTGTCTAATTGTGTCGAAGAGACCTTCTAGTAGCCTTCCAGTATCTGAAGGGGGCCTACAGGAAGGCTGGGGAGGGACTATTGACAAGGTCTTGTAATGACAAGACAAGGGGCAATGGGTTTGAACTGGCAGAGGGGAGATTGAAACTGGATGTTAGGAAGAAGTTCTTTACAGTGAGGGTGGTGAGGCACTGGAACAGGTTGCCCAGGGAGGTTGTGGCTGCTCCCTCCCTGGAGGTGTTCATGGCCAGGTTGGAGGAGGCCTTGAGTAACCTGTACTAGTGGGAGGTGTCCCTGCCTATGGCAGGGGGTTGGAACTAGATGATCCTTGAGGTCCCTTCCAACCTTACCATTCTATGATTCTAATTTGTAAGCAATCAAAGCTACCTAAGCAGTGCAGGAAAAAAGGAAGTCACTCAGTGACCAAGTAGCCAAACTCTTGGCTTGATCAAAATTATGCAGCAGACCATTGACCAACCTGGAAATGTACTGCAACAGCCCAGCCTCCTACAGCTGCAAAATCACCACACTGGTCTCCAAAACCAAGTGTGTGCTTTCAAAGGAGGGAATTATTCAAAGAAAAGAGCAGGAAGGGGAAAAAAAAATCAATGAAGCTATTAAAGAATATAATAGCTTAATGTTTGGACAAGAGATTTTAAAATATTGTAATAGAAGTTTCACCCACTGAACAAACAAAATGCAAGATATAAACACTCCTGTTTTAAAAGATAATTTTATCTGCCCTAATATGTCAACAGCTGGGTGGTATTTCAATCTGAAATGTGTGTGCAGCTAGTGTGTTGCTAGGGAATTAATGAATTTGAAAGACTTTAGATACAATGAGGCACTTAACCTGACTTCTTTTTCCAGGTAAGAGCCCAGCATAATCACAGAAGCTGCTTTTTTTCACAATGGCATTTGTTTCCTTTGAACAACAGATGTGTTGTGGTTTGACAGGAGCTGGCATCTGAACCCCACAGCCACCCACTCACTCCCCTGCAGTGGGATGGCACAAGCAGAAAAACTCCTGTGTTGAGATAAAGGCAGTTTAGAAGATAAGCAAAAGCCACACACACAAGGAACTCATTCCCCACTTCCCACTGGCAGGCAAGCACTCAGTCATCTCCAGGAGAGCAGGGCCCCACCATGCATAATGGTTACTTGGGAAAACAGATGCTATCAATCCAAACAGCCCCCTTTCTTCTTCCTGCAGCTTTGCATGCTTAGCATGACCTCATATGGCATGGACTATGCCTTTGGCCAGTTTGCAACAGCCATCCCAGCTGTGTCCCAACTTCTATGCATCCTTAGCTTGCTCACTGTGGGCTGATGTGGGGGGCAGAAAAGGCCCTGACTCTTGTGTAAACACTGCTCAACCTCACTGAACCACCACTGAACCACCATCATCACTGTTGCCAGCACAAATACAAACCACAGCTCCATACCAGCTGCTGTGAAGAAAATTATCCCAGCCAAAAGAAGCATGGTGAGCAATCATCATTATTGAGCAATGCCATGAGGCAGTTCACCAGAACTCACTGCAGACCACATAAGGCTCTTATCAAGGGAAGAGCCCCAAGTGATGCTGTTATCTGCCCTCTCCCAATACCAGGAAGTTCTTCCTCACATTTTCCATTCCTGCAGCATGCAAGGGAGCATGCACATACAGTATCCTCAGCGTATCTGCTGCTTTGTGCTTCCTCCTGTATGACTGAAAAGAGTGAGTCATCTGACACTGGATAGTTGTGAAAATAGCAAGGGTGCCACAGCACATGATCACCAGCAATAAAACAGCAACACTGCTATAAAATGTGCTGATAACCTTATCTACAGGTATAAAACTTTGGCAGGCTTTACTATGAAAACTCATACTTGCAGAGTGTCTTGTAGTCTTCCTCCTTTCTCCTATCAGCTCACTAATCCATGCTTCAGTAGAAGAGACACAACATATGGTAAATGAAATAAAAATACAAGAAGATGAAGCTCTGGCCTGCTGGAGGTCCCAGAATTATCAGCACTTGAAGTTCTCATAATTTTGCCTAAAGGTTCTTCTCTTGAGCTTGATTGCCTTAATGTGGGGACATGAGAGGACAACGAGTATTTTGAAGGACAGAATTAGGCTTTGCATGAGCTTGACAATTTAGAGAACTTAAATAACACACAACAAAGTGCAAGTTACCTGCACACAAAGTGGGTAAGTACCTGGCTAAGCAGCAAAACTATAGGAGGAGGATCAACAGTGTCAAGCAGTCTCAAAAAGGTCTTTTTTTACAAGGTCTTGCAATGACAGGACAAGGGGCAATGGGTTTAAACTGGCAGAGGGAAGATTTAGACTGGATGTTAGGAGGAAGTTCTTTGCAGTGAGGGTGGTGAGACACTGGCACAGGTTGCCCAGGGAGGTTGGGGCTGCTCCCTCCCTGGAGGTGTTCAAGGCCAGGTTGGAGGAGGCCTTGAGTGACCTGTCCTAGTGGGAGGTGTCCCTGCCTATGGCAGGAGGTTGGAACTAGATGGTCCTTGAGGTCCCTTCCAACCTTACCATTCTATGATTCTATAAAAATGACATTTTGCATTGTCTCAGTAAAAGTTTATGGTAGTTCACAGCAAATACATGAAGTGGACAGCGGCTGTCAGCTGCTGAGCCCTTCACTGAAATACAGATGTAAACAAGCTGAAGAGCTCAAAGAGTACAGTAGCAAAAAAAAACAAAACCAAAACCCTTGAAACCATGAGCTTCCAAGTAGAAGGCATTCATTTGTTTAGTCTGAAATGGAAATTCCTTGGGAATGACAACAGCCATAAACATGGAGCTATGCTTTGCTTATTTGCTGACCCTTCAGGGCAAATGCCACTGGGGGAATGCTGCCAGTGCAGCCCCTCATCATTTACCCTAAAGTGGGGAAGGAAGTTTCATTATTATTCAAGCAGGAAACTGGTGCAAGGCTGATGGACACAAGGCCACACACAAGCAGCAAGGTAGAACAGATAAACCCTCCTCAGCTCAGCTCTGCACAGAGGCTTAACTAACCAAGACCCAGCACCGCAGCAACAGGAACAAGCAAGCTGGAAAGCAGAGCTACCTTAATCTTGAGCTAGTGAGGGACCCTTGAGCCCAAAGTAGATTAGCAAAATGGCTTACCTACCTTAAGCATAGCCCTAAGGAGCTCTTCAAGGGTTGCTAATAATCTTGAGCAGCTGAGACCACTTGAAGAACATGTCCTGTGGAGGGAGCAGACAGACCACCTACCATCAGCACGTACTGGATCTGCTGCAGAAACAACCATGAGGTAGGAGGATGCAAATTCATCCAGGTGACACATGGATGAGCTGTCCTCTGTTATCCTCTGTTACGGGTGTTTTATGACTGTTGTTTTCTCTTCCCTGTACCCTTCTTGGTTCGGCTGAAGGGACTGCCCTGGCAGCAAGCCTGAGGACTTAGGCCTGTGCATGGCTAACTACCACAGAGCCTGATGGGGTGAGTTTGAGCCAGCACCCAGCGAGGCAGGCCTAGTAAAAATGGCTTTCCAGAGGAGAAATACTGTACTGGAGGATGCTGATAAATGCTGAGTTTAGAGTTTGAATCTGTATTTCTTTTGAAAGAAAACAAATTTGTTAAGCTTCTTCAGGGAAAATAAAGGAAAAGGATGTCATTGTGCCTTTGAGCTGTGCTCCTCAGGGAGACCTGTGAAAGAGTTCATAGAATGGTAAGGTTGGAAGAGACCTCAAGGATCATCTAGTTCCAACCCCCCCCCCTCATCAGNAGAAGTATCTAAAAGAGGTATAGATGTGGTGCTAAAGGACATGGCTTAGTGACAGCTTTGCAGTGCCAGGTTAATGGTTGGACTTAGTGATCTTAAAGGTCTTTTCCAATCAAAATAACTCTATGATTCTATTATGTTTGCTACTCCATAGCAAAATACACACAGCAGGGTTAGGCCTTAGGAAACTGTCTCTTTATCAGAAGAACTCTGAGTTGAGTTAGGGAGTGGCTGGGAGTGATCCAGTCAACGGAGCCCATCTAATCCAGTTTATTAAATATCATGTCCCATATGGGATGTCTACACCACTGAGATAACCAGAAGTGTCAGAAGTCTCTGCACTCTTGGGGAACTTCTGTGCTCATACTCAGTGGTTGGTTGAGGAAGTTGAGAACTAAAGGAACTAAAGAGCCCAACAACTAGAGCTCCGTGGAGCTATGAGCACTGAATCTCAATTTCACCTCTGACAGTGCTTCACAGCTTCCCTCACAGTGCTAGAGAGCAATGGCTTCTGCTGCTCCATCTTCTGTGAGCCAGAGAGCCATCAAAGATCACACTGGGCCCTCTGTCATCACACAGCTCCAGTGGCATGTGTGCCATTAATGAATTTCCTCTAATTTGCCTCCAAAGCTTTTTTTTTAAGTCTCTCCAATTGTCTGCATTATTTATTCTGTATAAACTTCCCCTCCTTTATTTTGTTTCAACCAAATGAAAACAGGATTTTCATCTGTCTTCATCTTCTTCCTACCGAATTCAGCACTGTATTAAACCCCATCCTTCTCCCAGAGCTGAAGCATCTTTTACCATTGTAGAATGCTGGAAATAAGCAATAAAAAGAACTATGAACCTTCGCAGGGGGCCGTGCTAAAATGCACACAAGAAATTAAAACCAGCTTGTATTAAAACACAACCACTGACACAGTGAATCTTAACACAACTTGCAGTGTGGGTTACTGTGCCATTCAAAATTAGCTGCTGGTTCTAATGAGCCTCTCACAATGAAACTCAGGAAATGTTTTAACCTTGAAACTTCTCAGTTTGACAACACTGAATGGGCTGTATTTCAGCTTAAATGAACATGAATTTTATTTGAAGTTACCATTTAGCAAGGGCTAGCACGTCAAGGAATCACTGCAAGGATTTCAAAATAACAGAGAATGTCCTGTAGAAACCAGTTTTATCCTTAGGTTTGGGTTTTGGGGGCCTTTTTTTTTTTTTTT
>WBNM01026149.1:2085-15839 GCA_013399055.1 Ramphastos sulfuratus
AATTCACCATTGCCTTCTGCCATAAGCAGAAAGGAGCTCCTTGAGTCCATCTAGTGGACAAGTAGTACATTGACCACAGGAACCTTCTCTTCCAGTTCAATTGGGTGCAATTAACGTTATAGGTCATTGCTAGTTATTTCTAGATCTTGTGTTATTATCTGTATAAAGTTTCCATGACCATGCAAAGAACTGATTATTATTAAAATTAGTGGTTGGGGTGGTGAGAGTTCTGAATATGAATATTAATAAACAATATTAATTTTTTTAAAATACCATCTCACATTAATTTATTCACCCTTCCATTACACAGGGCTCTGGGCAACCTGATCTAGTGGAGGATGTCCCTGCTTACTGCAGGGAAGTTGGACTAGATGACCTTTGGGGATCTCTTCCAACCCAAACCATTCTGTGATTCTATGATCCCATGTAAATCTTTTGACCATCTGGAAATTACATCGGTTTTGTTGTATCCTCAAGGTATAGAAAAACTACTGCCATTTTGTGCCAGGGTAACACATTAATTGTTACATTTAATATAGCTAATACATGGTTATTCTATTAATTGCCATTAGCATTGCTTCCAGTGGTACTGTTATTCAGCTGTGATTGTCAGATAAATAGTGCAAAAAGTGCATGTGAAGGAATAAAAACAGGGAACGTAAATTTTCTCTGGACTGCACAGAATTTGGTTTCAAACCTCGGAAAAAGTTTCTGCTGTGCTGTGTGTCTACCAAGTTGAAAAAAATCGTGATTAATCTAAGTGCAGAGAGAGAAGCAAGAGCTAGCTGGAGATACTGAGAACCTTCTATTGGGTAATGGAGACATCTGTGGCCTGAGATAGTCCAGTCTTCAGCAGCTGCAGACTGCACAGAAGGCCAGTGTGGAGAAATAATCCATGTTAAACAGAGCACATTTTGAGATCTGTAATGTGGGCTTAATGAGTGTATCAGTCTAAAGGACAATAGTGTCTTTCAAGTAGTTGTAGTGAGCAGTAAAGTGTCCCTCAGTCTCCTCTTCTCCACACTAAACAATCTCAGTTCCCTCAGCTTCCCTCACAGACTTGTTCTCTAGACACTTCGTCATCTTTATTGCCCTCCTCTGGACACACTCCAGTACCTCAATGTCTTTCTTGTAGTGAAGGGCTCAAAATTGAACACTGTTTTCAAGGTGCAGTCTCACCAGTGCCAAGCACAGGGGCATGATCATTTCCCTACTCCTTCTGGCCACACTATTCTTGATACAGTCCAAGGTGCTGTCGGACTTCTTCACCACCTGAGCACACTGACGGGTGATGTTCAGACGACTGTGAACCAATACCTCAGGTCCTTTTCTGCCAGGCAGCTTTCCAGCCATTTTGCCTCAAGCCTGTATCATTGAATGGGATTGTTGTGAACCAAGTGCAGGACCCAGCACTTGAAATGGTTGAATCTCATACAGCTGGCCTCAGCCCATCGATACAGCCAGTCCTGAGCCAGGACTGCTGGTAAATGATGGAAAGTGGCTTGGTGAGCACTTCTGCTAGCTTACTCAGTACCCTTGGGTGTATGCCATCTGTCCTCTGAGCTAGGAGACCAATGGTTTTAGAGTTCATGGGTTTCTGCCGCTAACCCTGTGTATCCTGAACAAATGGTTCAGGTTCCCTGTAAGATATTATGAATATTATTTTTATTTTTTTCCCTCAAAATTCTGGTTTGCTTCAGAAATATGTGTTGTATAACAGTACAGAATAATGGAGAAGACAAGATAAAATATTTATACTTTTTAAGAAAGTATTTATCATTGCTCAATATTTCTTTTATCAAAGATGGACTTACCCCATCTTAGAATGAACATCAAAAAGTACTTGCCAGAAGTAAATATAACATGGTGATACTTTTGAATGTAAACTGTGAGCCAATGACTGAATATTAAATAGCAACTTTATCAGTAAGTTTTCCATTTAGGATATATTTTGCTTTTTGAACAAGAAGGCAGTCATAATATTAAAACTCACTAATGATTTATGCTTCATCTCAAACTTTTCTCAGCAGCTGCATCAACATCACAGATGTACCTGGCTGCAAATACCTTTGTGCCATGTAATCTAACTTTGTTGTCCTTGGCTCACATTTAAATTTCTCGTGAAACTGTCTCGGCATTTCTATCTCTGGCCTTGCTTTCAACAAAACAAAATCTGAATTCTCTGTTCTAATTGCTAGAAGTTTAATACTTCCCTTAAGTGTCAAGGGAAGCATCTTGAAAGCATCAAGATTTCTGCATTACAGCAAGCAGAAAGCTCAGAAGACCAGATGAGAAGACATAACAAACAGAAAGTCTTAAGAATCTGCAACTTTGTGTTTTCGTTATCCTCACTGGACAACCTGAGTAAGCACAGAGATGCTTTTTTCAGGGATATACAAAGAGGAATCAGGCCTCAGATGTACCATTGGATTGTATCTTGGGTGGTACGCAGGCCTAGATTTAAGGTCTAATCAGCATGAGGATTTGGGTTTGGGTACCCAGGCCTAGATTTAAGGTCTAATCAACGTGAGGATTTGGGTTTGGCTTCAGCAGAATAAAAATTCTGCAATAGTACTGAAGTTTTGCAGTTAGACTGCTGGTATAGCCCTGAAAAAAATCTGAGCTCTGTTCTGTCCAGCTCAGCTCAACTCCTGTGTGAGCTCCAGTAAGACCGTGACCTGATCCTCATCTTGGTACACTGCCTGGTGTGAGCCACACTCTGCCATGTTTGTTCAGTGAAAATTCATTAAACTCAAGATTCCTACTATGTTTCCAGGCTGAAGCCTCATAAATCTTAAAACTGCACACTCTCCTGAATAATAAAACCTTACAGACATACTGTCCTTTAAAATATTAGATTGGTGTCATAATTGGAAAAATGGGACTCTTTGATCTTAGGCAGAAGTAGAAACCACTCAGAATAACATCAGAACATCTCCTGATTTAATAATCCTTATCTGCTGGTAGTGTCTATCAAAGATTTACAACAGCAAAATTACAGATGATGAAGCCATATTAGTTGGACATGAAGAAATAAGATATGAATTCATAGAGGTAATATTTCTAAATCCCTCAGATTCAAACTAACAAAAGTTATAAAGTAAGAGCAGGAAGCTGGTAGTAAAAGCAGCTTCTAGCATGAATACACTAGACTGAGTAGGTCAATAAAGAATTCCCAACACACCTAAAAGAAAACAAACAAAGAAACCCCACAACTGTCTGAAATCTGGAAATGTTGCAAAGAACAATAAAATAAAAATTAAAAAATCCTCAGATTTTGCACCCAAAAGAGCAATTTTCAAGAATCCATTCTCTGTACATATCTTCATTGTAAGACAGAAAGCTGCTGTCTCCCCTGTACCACTAGAGGAAACAGTCTAACAAAGATTTAACTCAGTCAAGGCTGAAGAGACACAGGAAAAGACCTTATGGCATTTGATTCTGTATCACTTCACCTGTATATCCGATTTATATAACCTTAATTGTAAAACTGCCTGAGACCACTGACCTAGGAAATAGTCTAAGAAAACTCTCATTCTTGAGGAACACTTCAAAACAGGCTTTGCTCTGCTTTTGAGAATACCATGGTAAGAACATTAAGTACTATAATCATTCTTGAGGAACGCTTCAAAACAGGCTTTGCTCTGCTCTTGAGAATACCATGATAAGAACCTTAAGTACTATAATCTGGTGCCAAGAACCTGTTAGACTTGTGACAATGATGACAGAAATTTATATGTCCAGGGTGCAGTTTAGCTGGAAATATTAGCTCAAGTGCACAACTATTATGTCATTCATTTTGCCCAGCTTTGCCCTGAGGGCTGTCCACTCCTTAGCCTATCCCTGACAGCTAGCCTGGAGAAGAAAAACAGAGAGCCCAGTTCCCATGGAGAATGACCTTCTCTGTGCTGCATTTGTGGGCATGTTGCTGGAGTATCACCGTTAAAAAGCAGAGCAAAGCACCTCGGAGGTAAAACATAACCCTGGTTCCCAAGACTGCAAAAATATGCCATGCTAAATGAATCAGTCCTAAGAAATCAAACCCAGAATATCTAGCATTATGAAGCACAGCTCAACAGAAGCTGTCACACCATTATCTTTCACTACTGGCCTCAAACTTAACCACAAGACTACACATGGAAAAGAGTACATTCATCAGTGAAGGAAAACTACAGAAAACTTTGTATAAAGATGGGTATATGAAAAACATGGGATTAGCTGAAATCTATGGCATACTGACTGCGCTGCTTTGAGGCTAATTGAAATATTTTAACAGAGAAAATTACATTATAGGTTGTGAAAGGAAAACAATGGTGATGTCTACTTTGCTCATAGGCTTGCTGAGATGTATAAGACTAAGAAGACAAAACAAAGATAAGACACTCGAGCACAGATTCTCAGACTGTCTAGCTTCTTGCCTTCTCCTCTCTGCCAAGTAACCTCACTAACCACTTTCCTTCTAACCTGCCTGGCCGATCCTCCAAACTCACCTTGCATGTAAGGCAAACCTTGGGGTAAGGTATAGGGATGGGGAGAATGTGAAAGGGTGGTTGGAAGCCCCTCCTGGTGTCTCTGATTTCTGGGAGGGGTGTTGTGTTTCTGTATTACCTCTAACTTGTGTATTTCTGTAAATATTCCTGTATATTGTGCATATATCTGCTAAGTGTATTGTGTATATATTGTGCTAAGCTGTAAATATAGCTTCATCTCTTAACTTCCAGTCAGCTGAGTCTAGTCTGGGTGATTTTTACAAAGTGTGGAGGGGTGGGTAACTCCCAAACTCTCACACTGACCTTTTAGGGCAACAGGGGATCAACAGTAAGAGTTCCTGTTATCAGGGATCTGTATTGTGATGACTGAATAAAACAGATTATTTTAAACATCAGAAAGATGCCAAGTGATAGAAAAATCCCAAGATCAGGCTTTCTGAGGAGTTGCCCCCTTAGGTTGTGGATTGACTAATAGTATTGCCCAAAGGGCCTCAAGAACTCATGACAAAAGATAGTGTGTCACAGTTTGAGGGGTCCCAGGTTCTCCTAAGAAAACTACAGGCACCAAGACCTGTCCCAGGGGACAGATCTGAGTGTCCAAGGATGCTGTAGTATTGTTATTCTGTTCTGTTTTCCAGTATCACAGCCTATAAGGCAGTGTCCAGTTGATATCAGTCTTTTTCTCTCCTTGCCTCTTCTCCCTTCACATCTCTCTCTCTGGAAAGAGCTCACATTCTTTCTTATCTCATGGTTTGCTTGGGGGAGATGGATACTACCTGGCACGGAATTTTAAGCTGAGTCTTGCAGCCTGCTGAGGCCTTGTAGGCCCAAGATGGGGTGGGGAGAGCAGTTATGGCCTGCTCTCAGACCTGCTGAGGGTGGAAGATTCCAGATGGATTTAGTCCAATAGATTTGGCTTAGCTGGTGGATGTATTCAGTCTACCCGATTGCCTTTGGCGTATACACACTAGTAAATAGAATCTCTCTTTAAACTTCCAGTGTGCAGTATTTTAATTCTTTGTTTCTAAAAGGAGTAAGAGTCACTCCTGCCATCCAGTCCTAGGTTGCTCGTGGCCTCAAACTGTGACACACTGAAGCAATAATGAAACAGCCAACAGAGTTATTTAAAATGTTGCAAAAAGGGGGAAAATTACAAAGCTGTGTTCTAGGTTAGATTCTGAAGTGAGTCTGGTCCCCTCAGACCGGTGGGCACTCACACACATGCACTCAAATAAGCAAAGGATACAACATGTCCTTTTACTGATTCTCAGTAAATACGTTCCAACCCAAACACAATCCACCAGAGGCTACTGCTTTTCCCCGTTGTAGCTGTGCTGGTTAAAAGTCAGTAGAAGTAAGTCTTCCCATGGAGACAATGTGTGCCTCAATATCACAGCTGCCGAAGCTCCTGTGGAGAAGTCTCCCCTTTTATTGTACTGTGCTCCAGCCCCTTGTCCCCACACATTAATCCAGAACATGTGGGGAGGTGCCAAACTCCACTTTCACGTACACATAAGAGTGAAGGTTCCTGCACACACAGTGGAGCCACAAGCACTGATGGGGTTCAGTCCCAGCTGTTGGTTCCCAATTATCTTTGCATGCTTTCTTAAACAGCCTTGCCTCCAAGATTCCTTCCTTAGTTCCTATCTCCTGCTTATGCATTCAAAAATATTCATGGAACAATAGCAGACCATTTCCCAATTAATCTGTTCTAATACATGCCATGTTACCCTGTCCTAATACAAGTTGTCCCCAGATCAACTTGCTGATCTACGATACAGCTAATTATAGAATCACGAAATCAATCCTTAATTCTCCTGATGTCATTTAGTCAAAGAAATTAATACTTATTATGTGCCCATAGGCAGGTCTGACTTCCAGGCAATTTTCTGCATGGATAAGACAAATCTCTTATTTGAAATAAAATATTTTCACCACTTGATTATTATAAAAATGGAGGGGGGAACAGCGAAGGAACAACAAATCTGGGTGTATTGTCATGCAGGAGATGCTTGACTCTGCTCTAGACAGCGTGAATGGGAGTTATTATCATTCTGACTCTCCAAATAACCTGTACAGAATAAAGCCCATGTGATATCTTGTGTCCATGTTTTATAACTCTGACTGAGAATTCTGCAACTTGAAGGGGAAGGAGTTGCACATAGGGTGGAGGTGAGGGAAATTAGATTTCCTTACTTTACACTGGGAATATTTTTGATGTTTCGCAACCCTGCCCAGGAAGTCAGAACTGCCAAATTGAGAAACATCCAGCTATAGGATGATTAGGTTTAATCTCTGTATTTGTACTTAGTTGTACGGTTTGTACTAATGAAGATTTCAGAGGTGCCTTGAAGAAGGAGGTCAGGACTTAAAAGTGTCTGACATCCTGATTTCCTCACAGAAATCAGATCCATGTGTGAAAATTGCAGTGACAATGGAGAAATGTCTCTAAAAGCAGTCTTGCATAATGACACATGCCTTCTCAGAAACTTTACATAGTCTCTGCTTCACTGCCTTGAGAAACAGCTCAGATACCCCTCAAGAGTACACAGAAATGTTAGTTATACAAGCAACTGGCCACATTCTTCTGTAAATGGGGCCTGAGTGAGAAAAGGAAAACATTAGTGGCTTGTCTGTTAAGAGGAAAGGAATGGCTACAAGGAGAAGAGCAAGCTGGATAGCAATAGCTTTATATTGTCAAGAGAGAAACGAAAAGCTAAAACAAGCCTTCTGGCCTTTATGCTTCTGCTCATTTCCCAGGGTACAGAGATTTCAAGCAAAATGAAGAGCCCATGAGATAGAGAACAAGTGAGAAAGAAAAGACATTAAATTTGTTCACAATTCCATAAAACTACTGTTTCATTTAAAATCAAATCCTTTTGAAATGCAAAAGGAGAAATCAGTAACAAGAAGGCATTTAAACTGAATTAAGATGATGAAACAGCAAGAGATCCATTAGAAAACTGCATGGATGCAAAAACACTGTGGCGAGAGTCTGACAAACTGCTGTGATGAAAGGGATGTCTCCAAATTGCAAATATGTGAGCTGTCGTGATCTTGCCTGTCATCCCAACAGGTGAAGAACGTCTTCCCTGGTCATTTTTTTACCACTCCTATTGCCTCCTTTTTAACAGAAGTTATTTAATTCAATATAGTATTTACGCAGGCACAAGTGATAACCACAGAAACATTTTCATCTTGATAGGTTCATTTATGCAGAATGGAAATCTGATTGACTGCAAGTAAACCTATGTATAAAAGCTAACATTTAACAAAATGCACTACTAATACCCTATGTGCCTCTATGAAAATGCGAACAGAATATTAAAAAATTGGTCTCTGCTCAAGAAGGAATAAAAAGCTTGTAATGCTGTCTGCCATAAGATATAACAAAAGTCTTTTCTAAGCCTAAATGCTACAGGTCATTGCAATAGTTTTGCATTAAAGAACTTTATGTGGTGCATTGGGTTTTTATCGCAAGGTTTTGGTAGCAAGGGCGCTAAAGGGTTGGTTTCTCTGAGAAGCTGCTAGAAGCTCCTCCCACATGCATCAAAGGCAGTGCTGCTGGCTCCAAGATGGACTCATTGCTGAAAGAGACTGAGCCCATCAGTGACATAGGTAGTGCCTCTGGGATAACGTTATCTACGAAGATGGAGGAAAAGTGCTGTGCAACAGCAATGGCAGATGAAGAGAGAAGTGAGAATGTGAGAAAGAAACAACTCTGCAGACACCAAGGTCAATGAAGAAGGAGAAGGAGAGAGTACTGCAGCATATGGAAGGACTTACATAGGACAAGGTCATGGAGAACTTTCTCACAGGGAATGACCTGATGCTTTATCAGAGGAAGAGTGTGTGGACTCCTCCTCCTGAGGAAGGAGCAGATTTTTATATAAACTGGCTGCAATGCTCATTCTGTGCTGCTGGTGGGAAGTATACATAGAAAAAAATGGGGATGAAGTGAAATCAAGGAAGAAGGGAGGGTTGGGGGAAAGGTGTTTTAAGATTTGTTCTTATTTCTCATTATCCTTGTTTGGTTTGATTTGCAATAAATGAAACAATTTTCCCCAACTAGAGTCTGTTTTGCCCACCATGAGAACTGGCAAATCTCTGTCCTTATCTTGACTCATTAAGCCTTTTGTTGTATTTTCTCTCCCCTGTGCAGCTAAGGAGGAGAGTGATGGAGTACCTGGTGCCCAGACAAGGTCAACTCACCACACACAGTAATAAAATGTTAAACCAGACAGATTATTATCATGATCATAAATAAGCAAATCAGCTTCTAGACAACAGCAGATAGCTCAGAGAACTGAACACAGCATTTTAAAGATACAAAATCATTTACATTCTAGAGGATCTCAAAACACTTTAACAGCTTAGAGAGCGTTCTATTCATTACAGGAGCAAAAGCACCTCTAAGGAAACTAAACAATACCCTTCACAATTCACAACAAAGAAAGAAGCAGTATTCTGTAAATGTTGTTATGGTTAGGTCTAAATAGCTATATTTACAGACACTCTGCTCTAAATATAGCAAACTTCTTTTAATCATGAAATACATAGCGAGGCAAAACATTTAATTAGTCATATCTCCCTCAGAAATTATTTACCTAATGAGACACAATTGCAGTGAATGTTGCTTAATCGGAACACTATTAGTGTTTATTTGATGCCAGGGTATGTACTCTGTCATCACAAAGTGTTTCTGTCATCACTAATCAGGTGTTAAAATAGCTGCAAAATTTTAACTTTCCATCAATTGCTACACAAGTTGTCAAAAAGACACACTTACGCGAACAGAATGTAATCTCTTTCCTCGCATTTTTGTTCAGCTGTAGCATTCTCTGTCAGCTGTCTCCCTAATGCTAAGATCAGAGACTTAGAAACAGAATGCTAGGAAGTACTTGCAATTCCTCCCATTTGGGTAAACACTATAAATTCCTACAGGCAGTTACAGCGCTTTCTCTCACAGCCATAGAAACTGCACATGCCAATAGAACATAGGTCCTAAGTCTTCACAGACGATTAGTCTCGAATTCTCTTATAACCATAAAAGCCACTTAATTAGGACCCCAGGATATCTAATTAGATTTTCCAATTTACAAGATATGAATGTATGCCTCAAACCACCCGTGAGTCTGAGGGAGAAGAAAAAAAAAATTTCAGGCATCTTTTCTGATCCTCTCTCTGCCTGCAGCTGCCCTGTAAAAAAGCTGAAAGCTGAGTGGCACCACAGTTCACCTGGGGGACTGTGACATGAATGAGACAAGGTGATGATCCAGTTCACCTGGGTAGAAGCGAACCAGGCAACCACATTTCTGAAGCAACAGGGCACTCGCCATCACATGGAGCTGAGATGTTTTCTGATATTTTAGGGTATAAAGACAAGCTCCTTCCAAAATGCATTTTTAATATACACTTTTGCGTTTAGAGACAGAATCTTAACCCTTTTTCAGTCATGCTTACCAGCAGGATAAACACTTCAAAAGAAACTGCACTGCAAGAACAGTGAGGGACTTTTTAGAATGTCAGGTCGTGATAAGACTAGAGCAAAACTAGAAGTAGGTAGAATCGGATTGATGTTAGGAAAGGTTCTTGACCATGAGGGTGGTGAGACACCGGAACATTGCTCAGGAAGGTGGTGGAAGCCGCATCCCTGGAAGTTTTTAAGGCGAGGCTGCATGAGGCTCTGAGCAACCTGGTCTGTCCCTGCCTATGGTGGTGGTGGTGGGGTGGTTGGAGTTGGATGATCTTCCAACCCTGACAATTCTGTGATTCTATGAACTGCTGAGATGAATCAAAACTCCCTCACTCCCTCTTCTACACAGACTCATGCAAAGCCTTTGACACAGTGCCCCATTATATTATATCCTGGTCTCTAAATTGGAAAGACATGGATTTGATGGCTGGACCACTCAGTGGATAAGGAATTTGCACTCAAAGAGTGATGGTCAGTGGCTTGATGTCTAAGTGGAGACAAGCTGAGGACAGAGTCATGATGTTAAAAGTACCATTGTGACCATTGGGATTGCTGCCTGCACAGATGGCTCTCAGACTATTGCTTTAGAGGTAAAACAGTGGATTACATACTAAGACAGGTGATGATCTTTCCTGCCCATTGTGACTTGTACATGATAGTAGGGCCTCTTTGGTCCTAGGTGTCCTCTTTGGTCACAACACCTGCTAAATAAAAATATAAATAAATAAATGATTTTTTTTTTCCTGGCACAGGTAAGATGTGTATCTGATTGCCACACCAATTTCTGGAGTGTTTTATCCTTATACTTCCAGTGCAGCAACATAGGCCATCTTTCCAGGAGCTATTGAGTTCTGCTGACCCCTAGACAGGCACTTTCTTCATGAAAGAGGCAGGGTGGGCTCCCGAATCTTCTCACTCTTTTGATACAAAGTGCTGACAGATTTGTGGCATAAGTCAGTTTGCCCTACATAAGTGGGCCAAAAGCACAGATTGTCTAACCTGGGTCTGAACAAGCGTTAGATGTGTCTTGCCAAGGCCCCAAGGGCTAGATATTTTTTATTTATCTATTATTGTACAGTGTTCCATAGAGTATGTCTTGAGTCACCTTCAGGGAATGGGTATAAAGTGATTTTCTATTAAGTTGATCCTTTGGGAGCAATCTAACACACCAGCATTAATGTAGATATTTATGCTGCGAATTGCAAAACTTTCAGCATCTCTTCAGCATTGCAGAGTTACCAACCCCAACAATGAACAGACCTTATAGTTCCTTTATTTTCTTGTAATTTAGATTATGCATGTTAGATGGCTTTTACTAGTAGTTGATAACATTGAACAGATGAGGAACATTATGCTGAAGCCCACAGAAGCCCAGAAGGGGAATAGCAAAAAGGAAGTAAACCTGTACTGGAAGAATGATTACCATTGCTCTCTATCTCCTGCAGTTTATGTTACCTGGAGTAGCATGAATAGCTTTGGCTTTTTTCTGTTGGGACATTCATGCCTCTGGGAATCTTCTGCCTGACTCTACCCTCCCTTGTTCTGTGACATATTCCACAGAAATTACTTTGGGAATCCTTTCTTATTTGACTAACTCATGAGAAGGATATCAGAAATCTAAGGCTGGGACAAATTTCTTAAGTGTTTTTATTTCTGAAGTGGCAGCTTTCCAAGAGTGCCTGGCAGCACAGTTGCTGGAGAAGGAGGAAAGAAAAATCAAAATGAGGAGAAAGAAAACAAGCGTGTTACACAACACCCATACTCTCATTCTACAGTGCTGCCTGCAGTACATCTGCTTGCTTAGCAGCAAGTTTCTAAGTAAGGAAAGTGCACATTAAGGAAATCTTGCCCACAAAAGCATTTTCAAGTTGATCAGATTTCAAGTTTCTACTCTCAGAGGCAAAGAATCTGAAAGACACTGGTATTATGAAGTAAAAGGCACACACAAATATTTACAATTTGGAGACACCTGCAGACCACAGGATTGCAACAGGATAGAGTTTTTAAAAGATATTTCTGTGTTTATTTGATTACCTATCTTCTAATAGGATTTGCTTTAATAAGATTGCAGCAGTGTATCTGCAGTTATACAATTCCTACCGATGATTTTGCCAAAGAGAAAGTAACATAACCCACTTGAAGCACAGAGAAACATAGGAGGAATTTCTATCAGGTGCAGCAGTTGCTCTATTCATCAGCACCACAAGCTCCTTTGCCCTGAGCTTTTCCATTCTTCTTGTAGAAATTCTGAAGGTTATATAAGTCTTACAGAATTCCTGTAGTCTTCTTAGCATTTGACACACACCATTAAATCTTCTGACAGAAGGCACAGTGCTAGAACAAAAATACTATGAATGTTACTCATTGCATATCAGAAGACAATGATGTTACACACTGTAATATTCTAGCAGTCCATTAAAAACAGTTCTGTCACGATGACATGAACTTCTCTGTTTTTTCAGTCTCACTCATGAGGTTTAACCCACAAAGCTATAATTGAGTTTCTAATAGATTTGTAGATACACATAATTTTGCCCCTTTTTTGAGTCTGAGACCTTAGCTGGGGCACCCAGGGTGAATCTGATGCATTCTGAGGTACTTCAATATTTAGGGCACCACAAAGGCAGAGTAAAAGAAGACTACAACATATTAATGATCTCATTGCAATAGCTTTATAGACAAGTGGAAATAGATCAAAACAAAACTACCAAAAAAAAATGGGGTTTCTGCACATCTCTGATGCCAAATTGTTGATTTCTCCTCAGTAAATACAAGAATAGTTCCATCTAGAAGCCTCCAAAACCAACAGTGAAATCATGTCTGCATCACACTGTGGAGCAAAGCATAGATGGCAGGAGAAGTGAAAACCACACTAGCTTCAAGAAGCCAATGTGAGATGGCTGCTGGTAGTATTGTTTTTACTCAAGCTGCAAAAATCATTACTTCGGGCACAGTGCCACGCTAACACACCTGAATGGGAACAAGGTTTTACACCCATGACACTATATGCTTTCAGGAACAAGATACTACATCCAAACAGTACTGTGCTATACTTTGTGATCTTTGTGTGCACTTTATATCTTTATATTCAACATAGGATTTTTCTGCTGCAGGCATCATACAGTACATTGGATAATTTTGTTATGAAACGTTGTGCTGAAATGGAAAGAGGAACATCCCATAATGGTGGAAATTGCCCCAGGGAAAAGATGTCCTCATTTTACAGCTCCATCTAAGCTCCTCTTCTCTCCTGGATTCAGTAGAGACTCTTCTAGAAAGGAAAGACAAAGAAATCATTGTGGGAGATAAAACAATTTTAAAATGTAAAATGAGCAGGCGGGGCAGTCAGCTACCTGCTAAGCTACACTTGGGAAGGCCTCAACCGAGATCAATGATAAAAGCTGTGCTCTGCCAGGATTCTTTGTAAGGAGCACTGTGATTCACTCAGCATGCTGCTTCTAGAAAAAAATCCCCAAAGCAACAAGCCCAGCTCCCGAATAAAAAAGGAAATAGTATCAACCAGAGGAAGTTCTAATAGGAGCCCATGAATTTCAGATTCTTTTCAGAGATCCTTTAGCAAATGGATGCTATCTCAAGAAGTACAGAAATTACATTCTTTTCTGTTTTCTGTAGTGTATCTGTGGTAAAGAGAACATTGATGAAGCCATATTTTGCTGTCTCTGGCTCTGTAACTTGTTGTCTTTAACATCTTAGGCATAGTTTAGCCCAAGAAATACAAATACAAATGTACTCCATATATTTGTATGTGTGTTTGTGTATGTATGTAT
>WBNM01026155.1:0-37962 GCA_013399055.1 Ramphastos sulfuratus
CTCTGGAGCCCTCTATATAGGAAAGACCTGGACATGATGGAGCAGGTCCAGAGGAGGGCCACAAAAGTTATCAGGGGGTTGGAGCACCTCAGGAACAAGGACAGACTGAGGGAGCTGGGAGTGTTCAGCCTGGAGGAGAGAAGGCTCCAGGGAGACCTAATAGCAGCCTGCTAGTACCTGAAGGTGGCTGCAAGAAGGATGAAGGAGACTGTTTACAAATGCCTGCAGTGACAGGATGAGGGCAGTGGCTTCAAACTAGAGAACAGATTTAGATTGAATGTTAGGAGCAAGTTCTTTATTATGAGGGTGGAGAACACTGGAACAGGTTTTCTGGGGAGGTGATTGAAGCCTCTTCCCTGGAGATGAATTCAAGGTGAGACTTGACAGGGCTCTGGGCAACCTGATCTAGTTGAGGATGTCCCTGCTGACTGCAGAGGTTGGACTAGATGACCTTTGGAGGTCCCTTCCAACCCAGACCATTCTGTGATTCCATGAAAATTATGGTTTGTGATTTTTTTTTTTTTTGTGGGTGGGTTTTTTTTGGTCAGATGATGAAAAACACTGATCAGATCAAGTTCTCTTGGTTGTGTACAGCCAGCAGAGTTGCTTTGGTTTAAGCTCAGTGATAGTGAACGTTGATTTAGCCCAGAGGTGTAGTGGAAAAGAGACACAGGTATTGAATTCAGGCATCCAGAAAAACAGAAGCAAAACAACAAACCCCTTTCCTTCCAGTTGACCCTTCCCTGCTCTAATCCTAGTCAGAAACACTTCCTTTTTGATGTGACATTTAGGTGTGGAAATGGTTTCACAAGAAATTAAGCTGATGTGACAGATTCCCTGCGTGCCAGAAGGGAGGGGTGGTGACATTTCATCTTCGACAGAGGAAGCTTGACCACAGAGGTTTTATTTTCATTTCTAGCTGGTTATGAAACATCCTCTGGCTTGCATTGATTAGACATTGGTGGAGGATGGCTGCTGTGATATTAACATTGATGAAGAGCCTGCCTACTACATTTTGCATGCAGTTGCCATAGCAACCCTACTGTGGAGTGACCCAAATTAATTTTCCACCAGTCACTAAGTGCCCTGTCAGTTTTTCCTTCTGCTAGGGATAAGCAGGCTGGAAAAGCACTTTTGGTCTGGGTGGGTTTTAGGTGTGTTTGTGGTTTGGTGTTTGTTTTTTTTTTTTTGGCTTGGCTTTGGATTTTTTTTTATGCTTGGTTTTGGTTTTTGGGGTTTTTTTCTTCTTTTTGTTTTATTTGTTTTTATTTTTTTAATGACTTTTTCCCAGTCTTAATGCCTTTTTTTTTTTCCTCCTCTTTAGGTGTCTAGGAATTTATTGGTTGTTGCTCTTTGTTTTGTTTGTGTTTTTTTTTGTATGTGGTTTTCTTTTTCTTTTTTATATGCATCTGAGGGTTTTTTATTGCTTTTGTTATTTTTTTTTAATAGTTTAAGAGTATTTTAGGTTTTTTTCCTTTTTTGGGGGGGAATTTTAATTTATTTTTTTAGGAGTGGTGGATTAGGTGGTTTAGTTTGCTTTTGTTATTTAGGTGTGGGTTTTGGTTTGAGTTTTTTAGGTTCTGGTTCTTTTTTTCTTAGATATTTGGACTTTTTAAGTGGGTGTTTTTTTTAGCTGCGAGTTCAGTAGACTTTTAGTATTTTAGGTGTGGGCTTTCAGGTCTTTAGTTTTTTTTTTAGTGTGGTGTTTGGTTTCATTTTGTTTTTTTAGGTGTTGGTTCTTTAGATTTTTTGGGGGGGTTTAGTGTTCTACATGTTGGGTTTGGGGTTTTAATTTGGTTTTTTTTTGGGAGGCAGTTGTTTTTTTTTTCCAGTAGCATAGGATTTTTGTGGTTGGGTTTCTTTTGTTTTTAGGGAGTTTATTTTTTAGGCGTTGGTTGTGGTATTTGGGGGTTTTGATTTCTTTTTTCAGTCTGTGTTCTACCTTTTAAATATCTTTCCTTATGTCTTGTGATAGCAGTGGCTGAACTAGGATGTTGATCAACCAAACCCTGCCATATTAGTTTGTGCAGTCAAATACAGTCTGTTTAAATCTCACTGTTACAGAAGGAAAGACTTAAGTGAGTAATTAGTTGAACAAAAATTGAATGCTGCCTTCAGTTCTGGGCTCCCCAGTTCAAGAAGGATGAGGAAATAACTGGAGAGAGTCCAGCAGAGAGCTGGTAAGATAATGAGGGACTGGAACATCGACCTTACAAAGACAGGCTGAGAGCTAGGGCTGTTGAGCCTGGAGAAGAGGGGATTGAGGGGGGGATCTCATTAATGCTGATCAGTAGCTAAAAGGGGAGTGTCAGAAGGACGGACCCAGACTCTTCTCAGTGGTGGAGAACAGGTCTGGTAAGGAGCAGGGAGCTGGGATTGCTTAGTCTGGAGAAGAGAAGGCTGATAGGCAACCTCCTGGCTCCCTACAATTCCTTGAAATGAGGCTGGAGCAAGATGGGTGCTGGTCTTTTCTTCCTAATAGCTAGTCACAGGGTGAGAGGAAATGACCTCAAAATGCACCAAGGGAGGTATAGGTTGGAGATTAAAAGAAACTTCCTGGCTAAATCTTCTCAAAGACTGGAATAGACTCCCCAGGGAGGTGGTCAAATCCCTGTCTCTAGAGGTATTTCCAAGCCAGAGATGTGTGCTGAGGGATATGATTGAGCACCAATCTTGGTAGAGTTGGAGAAGGGTTGGACTTCATCATTTTGGGTTTTTTTTCCAACTGAAATTATTCTATGATGCTAATTTGTTAAGAAATGCTGTAAGTGATTTGACTGGTTCCTAAATGGCTTTCATCTTTCCAGAAGGACTGTTTTTGTACACTCTTCTCATCCTGATCTGAAAAGCCATTAAGTGAGGTTATAAAAGGACACAAGCTGAATGGAATGCCTTGCTTCCTCTAGATGCAGAGCAATGCATTATTTATTTGCATGGAGACTTAAGGCTATTGCATCATGACTCTTCAAAACCACTGCATTACTTATGAGTCTCCAGAAGACTGTGGAAGCCTCACCTCTGTGCCTAGGTTTGCCTGTCCTTGAGAAGTGATATTCTTACTAGCACCTGTGAAAGGGATGCAGGATTCAACAGGGGGAACAAAACTAAAACCAAATGCCAAAAGAAAGAACAACAACAAAGCCCACACAACCCCCTCACAAACATAAAAAACACAGACTACCCCCACAACCTCCAGCCAATCAATCTAGCAACCACTCAAACATCCTCAGCCACCCACCCAAAGACCCCTAACAACCAAGCAAACAAGCCCCACCAAAACCAGAAACCAAAGCATAACCCCCTAAAACACCTCTGCCTCACTTCTGCCCTGAATGGGATCCCCCAACTCTCAAGCCACTCTGCAGTCTGTTAAATTGCCACAGTACCCTTTTGAGATTTGCAATCTAAACCCAAGAAGGGGCTGAGGAAGTCAGAATCCTTCTTGACCTTTTGATTCCAAAGTTTCATGTGCTCTCAAATTCTAAAGGCATGTCTATACCTTTAGACTGAGTGTTGGCTGCCTCAGAAAGGGCAGCAAAACTCATGTCTCTAGTTCTTGTTTAATCAGCTTGAAGAACCTGCTTCAATACATGCATGTTCAAAGTGAACACATTGGTGTAGGGCAGGCAAAAAAGGGCAGGCTGGAATGGAAAGGAGGAGTGGTTTGAAGCTGAGGGAGAGCAGGGTTAGACTGGATCTTAGGAAGAAGTTCTTCAGTACAAGGGTGGTGAGACTCTGGAACAGGCTACCCAGGGAGGCTGTGGATGCCTCTTCCTATGAGAGTTCAAAGCCAGAGTGAATGAGGCCTTGGGCAACCAAATGTAGTTGAGAGGCATCTCTGCCCATGGCAGGGAGGTTGTGTAGCTCATCTGTGAGGTCCCTTCCATACTAAGCTGTTGTATGATTGGAATGTTCAAAGCCATCCCAAAGCTGTAATAAATGTAATGCTGACCTGATGTATAAAGGTGGAAGATCTAATGGCTATAAAGTGTTTAAGATAGCATTTATTTAAGGAAAACCTTCTACAAACATGTAACTTTTCCTGTGTCATTTCCCTTTAGGTGAATGTGCTCCTGCAGGGAGGTTAGAGTAGATCACCATCAGAGACACTTTTCAATCCCTGCTGTTTGATGAAGACTGATTTAGAGTGCATATTTGGGAGACATTCTTTGCAGTGAGGGTAGTGAGAGACTGGAGCATGTTCTCGGGGAGGTTGTGGATACCCCCTCCCTGGAAGTCTTCAAGCCCAGGTTGGATGTGGCCTTGAGCAACCTGGGGTAGTAGAAGGTCTCTCTGCCTCTGGCAGGGAGGTTGGGAACTAGATGGTCTTTAAGTTCTTCTCCAGCCAAAACATTCTATGGATCTATGGAATTAAGGAAAAACATAGGAGCCACAGAAGTGTATTGCAGTAGAGCTGGTGTGTGTGTGTATATTGTAGTACTTAAATATTAGATTTACTCCTTTTTTATGAGTGTGGGCAGGCACAGATGGAAGGAGCTCTATTTAGAGAACAGAAGAGGAGTTTGTCAGTGTCTGAAGAATTTACCTGCCCTCCTACCATCTCCACTTGTAGGGTTTTGTTCCATACATAACACTGACTACTGCTTTCTGTTGTAACGTGCAGAGTAGTGAGGTTGTGTAACCAGCACTGAGGACTACTTAAGTGTTCCACTCTGCATTGTAGTAGGTCAGCTAAGGGGAAGGAAGAGCACTTAAACATGCTTAAAAATCCTTTTTTTTTTTTTTAGTTGTAAGCCTTATTTGTCACTGTTTCTGAATCTCACTGAGGAGGAATATTTGTTCTTAAAGCATGGGACTCAGGTGTTGGAGTGATTTCATACAGAGCTAGGATGGGTTAGGGAATAAAGCAAACATTTTACTACTCCTGTCTCAGCTGTAGGCAGAATATTAAATCTTAATATTAATCATTGCTGAAAAGAGACTAAGTGTTTTTCTACCTCCTTTCCTGTCTCTGTCTTGCTAGGGGCTGTCAGAGCATCGCAACATGGGCGAGGGGGTTGGATGCTGTGGTGACTTGAGGCACACTTGATCAGAGAGGATCTTGGAGCAGGGACTTTTGATACAGTTAATGTAGTTTCTAGGTGTTGAGTAGTCAAATATACTCAGAAGGCAAGCTGGGAGAACAATGTTCTGCGTAAAACATACCTGAACATGTTTCAGGTCTTTTTGTCGTGGAAGTTGGTGATTTCTACACTACACCAGTAGAAATGTGATGAAGTTGTGGTGGTACAAGAGGCTTTAAGTGGGTACCTGTGGAATAGATGCAGAGTACTTTAGCTTTGCCAATTTTCTTCTTTCTCCACCCCATAAATAAATGCCACAGCTTAAAACCTTCCTTAATTATCCATGTACATAGAGGTGATGTTTGTTCTTGGTGCCAGGCTTGGTATTAGTTTGGTAGAAGAAAAATGCAGCAAGCACATGGAATAATAATGATTACACTAATTAAAAAACAGGTAGAAATGGAAGGGGAAAGGTTAGTGGATTTTTTTTTTTTAAGTTCAGATTGTTAGCAGGTAAGAGTGGCAAAGCTTGAGGGATGAATAGGAGATGAGTTACAGGCAGAATGGGCTGACAGACTGAGGGGAGGGGGAAGATGATGCATGTCTTCAGTTCAACAAAACTTTTATCTGCTTGTCTGGAATTTGGTGACTGAGGGTGGTGAGATACTGGAACAGGTCGCCCAGGGAGACTGCAAATGCCTCATCCCTGGAGGTGTTCAAGGCTAGGTTGGATGAGGCCTTGAGCAGCTGAGTTTAGCTGATCTCTGAGGTTACTTCCAACACAAGTTATGCTGTGATCTGAAGAAAATGAATTTGTACTGAAGTGTTCACCACCCCACAGGGCGTATGAAGAAGGAATGTGGTATGACCCAGAAGCTTGACTTCTGTGTTTTTGTGTTGGTTTTTTTTTTGGGGTTTTTTTCCCCTAAATCCTGGGAAGGTTCAAGACCACAGGTCTTGGGCAACCAAGTGTAGTTTGAGAGGTATCTCTGCCCATGGCAGGGGGGTTCAGTAGATGATCTTTGAGGTCCCTTCCATGGTTCCTTCTGAGATCTCTTCCATACTCAGCTGGTGCTGAAAGGGGTCTGCCCTGCACATCATTTTAGTTCAGGAACCTGCTTATTGCCCCTTACCAAAGAGTCAGCAGGTGTGGTTCTCTCTACACTGCTGCAGAAGCCAAGCACCATCTAGTTTGCCTGTCCAGAAGAACCATTACCTTAGGATAAAAGAGCCATCCCTTTATGGGGACCATGTGGGTAAGATGCTTTGTGGAGCTGCTCAGGCAGCTGTCCTGGCAAAATAAGGGGACAGCAAATGAGTGGGCAGAGGAAGCCTACAAACAAGGCTTGCTGTGGGGGCCAAAAATCGGACACTGTAGCATAGAGGGATAAAAATTGCTTTCCTGATCTTCCTAAGTGTCTTGTGACAGAGCTGCCACCTGAATGCAGAGTTAAAACATTCCAGAACCTTAACTGCATCAGTGTTCTTTTCATGTTAACACAAGCCCATGCCAGCTTGACAAAGTTACTGCTGCCCTTGGGCTGCCCTGGCAGTTCAGCCACAACAGTTGTCAAGCTGTGGGCTTCTTCCCGAAGAGATGCTTTCATCTCCTCCCTTTCCAATGGCTGCAGGTCTCTGATGCTTCCCTTAAGTAGGTGAGCTTTGGAACCAGGTCAAGTTGCCAAGAGGTATTTTAGAGATTTTGAATCTTTGTTTAGTCATAGGCTGGTCAGCCCTTTTGTTCTTCTGGGTTGCTTGTAGCAGGATGAGTTTCCCTAGGGACATGGGAAGTGCAGGGTGAAGGCAGGTCAGAAGCCTCTGGATCTACTTAGCTTATGAAAGTGTTCCTTCACCTATGGGGATTCGCTGACTAACTTGTTGGAGCTGAGATCCACAAACATCTCCAAAGAACTCTGTTTAGCCTGGACAAGAGAAGGCTGAGAGAGGGTCTTATCAGTGTCTACAAATATCTGAGGAGTGGCTGTCAGGAGGATGGAGCCAGGCTCTTTCAGTGTTAGGATGAGGGGCAATGGATGTCAACTTGATGACATGAAGTTTTGTCATGAGGAAAAACTTTTTCACTGTGCGGGTGATGGAGCCCTGGAGCAGGCTGCCCAGAACGGTTGTGGAGTCTCCTCCTCTAGAGACTTTCAAAACCTGCCTGGACAGGTTCCTGTGTGACCTGTCCTAGATGATCTTGCTGTGGCAGGGGGGTTGGACTGGGTCTATAGATGTCCCTTCCAAACCCTGACATTCTGTGATCTTTCTGAGGTGTCTTAAGCACATCTTGTTCACCTGAAAGAAATCACAGAATGGTAGAGGTTGGAAGGGACCTCCAGAGGTCGAGTCCAACCCCTCTTCCAAAGCAGTATCCCCTAGGGTAGTCAGCACAGGAATGCTCCAGGAAGGTTTTGCAAGTCTCCAGAGGAGGAGACTCCACAACCCCCATGGGCAGCCTGCTCCAGTGCTCCATCACCCTTACAGTAAAGGAGTATCTCCTCAGGTTGAAGTGAAACCTCCTATGTTCAAGTTTGCATCCATTGTTCCTTGTCTTATTACTCTGTACCACCAAAGAGAGATTGGCCCCATCCACTTGACACCCACCCCTCAGATATTTATAGACATTGACTCTTCTCAGCCTTCTCTTCTCCAGACTAAACAGCCTCAGGGCTCTCAGGCTTTCTCTGCAGAGGAGATGCTCAAGTCCTCCAGTCATCCTTGTGGCTTACTGTTGGACTCTCTCCAGCAGATCCCTGTCTCTTGAATTGGGGAACCCAAAACTGGCACAGTACTGCAGGTGTGGTCTCAGCAAGGCAGAGCAGAGGGGGAGAAGGTTTGATCTGCTGAGGTTTGCTATCATGCAAGTGGGGTTAAACTGCTATCTATGATTACAAGTTACCTACCAAGTCATTTCCTGTAATTCTGAAGTTGTAGACACGAGTGTGATAATGGCTTCTGTCATGAGTTTCTGTGGTTACTGGTTGAACATTTTGCAGATGACTGTCACTCATCTGGAGACTGTTTACAGCTCATTTGGATGCCGGGTGACTCGGCACCTAATGCAGACAGGCTTTGTGTTTTTCCTTCTCCAATGCATTTCTGAAATGGGAATCCAGTAAAAAATGGTCTACCTGTAAGTAAACATTCTGCTTCTGGGGGAGTAGGTAAGAAAGAGTGAGGTAATAGCCTTAAGGAGTCCTGCTTTAGCAGGAGGTAGTGCTGACTGGGGCTTCAAGCCAAGATGAATTACTCGTGCAGCTTGTGCTTTATTGAACTCTGTGGTCTTCCAGAATGATCCAAATTGCAGTTACATCATGAATGGTTTTGGCACCTGTTTTTCCTTGGAAACAGCAGCTCACCTTAATGTTTCCACCAATGAGTGTTTNAGGGTGATGGAGCTGGGGGTGCTCAGCATGGAGGAAAAAAAAGCCTCTAGGGAGACCTTAGAGCTTCCTTCCAATACCTGAAGAGACCCTACAGGAAGGCTGCAGAGGGACTTTTCATGAGGGTGTCTAGAGGCAGAACAAGGGGGAATGGTTTCAAACTGGGGGAAAAGCAGGGTTTGACTGGATCTTAGGAAGAAGTTCTTCAGCATGAGGGTGGTGAGACTCTGGAACAGGTTGCCCAAGGAGGTCGTGGATGCCTCCTCCTCCCTGTTTGTGTTCAAGGGCAGGTTGGATGAAGCCTTGAGCAGCTGAGTTCAGTTGAGAGATGTCCCTGCCCGTGGCATAGGAGCTTGCAGTTAGATGTTCTCTGAGTTCCCTTCCAACCTAAGTGTTTCTATGGTGTTTTGTGTTGTTGTCTTAGCTGAATGTGCTTAGTAGATCAGTCACTGTGCCATCTGATGTATATTATTTGTTGCTGTGTAGCATCAAGACAAAGCTCATTGTTGGAAGACAAAGAACTGTGTAAAAATCCAGAGTTGAGGTTGTACCACATTAGACCTTTCACATTAAACCATGAGAGAGTTGGCATACAACTCTTTGCATGATACTCTCAAAATACTGAAGTGCTCTTAGGATTTTTATATTTCTGCCTAAAAATCAGACCCCTGTCTCCTGCCTGTAGAAGTGTTCCCTTTATTTCTGACTTTGTAGCACTGATTTCCAGGTACTGTTGGACACAAGAGCTGTGCATTTTCCCATGACTGACCACAGAGCTGCAGCTCTTTTTTTGTTGAGATTTGTGGCTCTGTAGTGACATTTCTGGTCCTTACAATCCATTATTGATCCCAATGAGGGAGTTGTCAGGGGAAGCATACAAAAATCTTTATGTCCTCCTTCATCTGTCTGTCTTGGCAATATTTATCCCAAAATGATTATTTCTGGGAGAATTAATGAGGGAAGGAAATGGTGTTCAAGATTTGAGCTTCCTTTTTTTTTTTTTCTTTGTTTGTGGTGGCTTGGATTTTGTGAGGTGGTTTGGTTTTTTTTTTGTTAGTTGGCTTGCTTTTCATTGTTATTGTTGGGGGTTTTGTGTGTCTGGTTTTGTTCCTTTTATTAAATGATTTAGTGAATTAGCAAATAAAGGGAGATGAAGAATAACTTTTGAGCTCTTGATAGTCAAAAGAAAAGATAGAGAACCATAGCATGGTTTGGGTTGGAAGGGACCTCCAAAGGTCACCTAGTCCAACCCCTCTGTGCTCAGCAGGGGTATCTTCCACTAGATCAAGTCACTCAGAGCCCTGTCAATCCTGACCTTGAATATCTATCTCCAGGGCTGGGGCCTCAACTGCCTCTTTAGGCAATGTGTTCCAATGTTCCACCACCCTCATGGTGCAAAACTTGTTCTTAACATCCAATTTAAATTTCAAACCATTGCCCCTCATCCTGTCACTGCAAGCCTCTGGAAGCAGTTCCTCTGCAGCCTTCTTGTAGCTGCATTCAGCTACTGGAAGGCTGCTCTAAGGTGTCCCTGAAGCCTTCTCTTTTCCAGGCTGAGCAGCCCCAACTGCCTCAGCCTGTCTTTGTAGCAGAGGTGTTCCAGCACTCTGGTCATATTCATGGCCACCTCTGGGTCCACTCCATCAGGTCCATGTCCTTCCTATATTGAGGTCTCTACAGCTGTACACTGTAGACCAGATGAGGTCTTAGCAAGCAGAGCAAAGTGGCAGCATCACCTCTCTTGATGTGGTTCTGCCACTTCATCAAATCACTGCTCTCTTCCTCTGTAATCAGTCAGAGTAAGGGTAACAGCAGACACTGCTTTCATATACTTGTGAACAGGGGCAGAGTCCCTCAGGATAAAATACTGATTGAAGGGGCAGAGTCCTTCAGGGCAAAACATTGATTGAAATAGAGCAATCCTTGATAGCAATCTGGGCTGGGGGATGATGAGATTGACAGCAGCCCTGCAGAAAAGGACTGGGGGTTGCTGGTGGATGAAAAGGTGGATGTGAGGCAGCAATGGGCACTTGCAGCCCAGAAACCCAGTGGCAGCCTGGGCTGGATCCAAAGCAGCATGACCAGCAGATGGAGAGAGGGGATTCTGCCCCTCAGCTCTGCTCTGGGGAGACCTCACCTGGAGCACTGTGCTCAGCTCTTCTTCTAGCCCACTTCATCTACTGGCAGGATGAGCTGCTGCTGGGTTTTGTCCTTTGTTGGGTTTTTTTTTTTGGATGAATTGGGAAGTAGGTCTGCTGTTGGGAGGAGCATATCCCTGGTGAAGTTTTGAAAACCTTAGGACTCCAATGGAGTTGTTTTATTTAGCTGCATTATCATAAAATAGTTGCAAGCTTGCAGTTGAGCTTGTCACCACAGGCGAGCTTTGTGAAATACTTTTGCTAGACTTAGTTGGGTTTTGGTGTGCTCTGAAAAAAAAATATAGAATCAATCAACTTTTTGATGCTGCTTCTTTATTAATGATTTTTTTTAAAAGCTCTTTTTGTATGCAGAAAGTGAATGAGGGGGAGGGGAGGGGGGGAGGAATCCTCATGTAACCTTTGCTACGTAAAAAACCTTAGACCTCAAACCAAGTCCAAGCAGCAAAAGCCACACAGAAAAGCTGACTTGTGAGAAATGCTTCTTATTCCATTAAGCATCCTGTGGCCATTTACAAAGAAAGTGCTTAAATGGTTTTCCAAAAATCCACTTCCCATTAATCTTGCCAGAAACTCAAGTGCCTTATTACTTGGGGAGTTTAAACTGGGGCAGTACTGCAGTGCATACAAATTCCAAATAAAGGCCACACACAGGAGATAAATGAATTGGGGGGAAAAAAAAACCAGCCCAACCTGGAGTTGGGGTTTGCATGAAATTTGGCTGCATGACCAGCTAAGATAGTAATAGGAAAAATAAAAGTCTGAAAGTGTTTCTCTGAGCCATCTACAACCATGCAACTGTGAGTGTTTCCTATCTACCAGAGGATTCTGAGTCTTGAATACCGTGTTCTAGGCTGTGATGTCTCATTTAAGATTGGCTTTGTTAGGCCAGAGCAGAAATGTCTCTAGCCTGAATGTGCTTGTTTCCTACAGGACTTCCCAAGCATAAGGGAAAATGGAAGTGTGTGATAAAGCTTCCTGGAACATGATTCTGGGGTCTCATGATTCCTTGTTGAGGGAGGGGGCATCTTGAAACATAAACTGGTCTCTGAGACCTCACCTGAAGTGCTATGTCCAGCTATGGGGACCTCCAACACAAGAGGGACATGGACCTGCTGGAGTGGGTCCAGAGGAGAGCCACAAAAATAATCAGAGGGCTGGAGAACCTCTGCCTTGAAGACAGGTTGAGAGAGTTGGGGCTCTTCAGAAGAAAAGGCTTCAGGGAGAACTTACAGCTCCATTTCAATATCTGAGGGGGACATACAGGAAAACTGGGGAGGGACTATTTAGAAAGGCCTGTGGTGACAGGACAAGAGGCAATGGTTTGCAAGTGGAGCAGGGCAGATTTAGGTTGGACATCAGAAGGAAGTTCTGCAGAATGAGAGTGGTGAGATACTGGAACAGGCTGCCCAGGGATGGGGTTGAAGCCCTGTTCCTGAAGGCATTCAACATCAGCCTTGCTGTGTCCCTCATCAGCCTGATGTAGTTGGAGGTGTCCCTGCTGAGTGCAGGGGGCTTGTATGACATTTGAGGATCTCTTCCAACCCAATTGACTAATTGTTTTTAATTATGTCTATTAACTTTTAAATCTATGAATATTTCCATACCATTTCTTGATGTCATCTGAATCTTCTGGAACCTTATAATCCTCTCCATGATGTGAAGATTTCCAAACTATATATTGGTAGTGTCAGGTTGTTGGTTGGACTTGATCTTGGACTTCTTTTCCAGCTTAAATGATTTCATGATTTGATTGTTTTGTATTCATCTGTCTTCTTGAAAACTGAAGACCTAAAGCAATAAATCAAAAGATGAACTTTGTGTCTTTCAAGAACAAAGCAAGAAAGATAAAAAGCATAGGGAAGCTTCATTCTGGCAGCCATAAGTAGATTGTATCTACTGTAGAGAATTACAAGGTTTTGTTACCTCACTTAGAGCACAGCACAATAATGAAGACTAATTCCATGGAGTACTCTGCAGGCTCTATATGCTCTCACCTTTTAGTGATTGAAGTTGTGCAACTGAAAGAGTAGATAAGAGTGAGGTAGAGTCTGGATGAGGTACCAGTGGAGGAAAGAATGCAAAGTACTGCAAACACAATTAGCAGTCAAGTTTTTGAAGGTGTTAGCTGATTTAACAGCTGGTTCTCTTTCTCTCCTCTGAAGGGAATTTTCTTTGCAAGCTACAAGTAGAGCAAAAGTACAATAAAGGCATGAAGAAAAGAAGTAATTGAAGCTTTGAGAGGAGAGTTCTTCTAGTGCTATAAAACTTCTTTATGTTCCTCCAGCTTTTCCCACTTGTGAAGATATTGCTAATTACACCCTGCAATCTCTCTTTGGCAACCACCTGATATGGAGAATGAAGTATAAATGTTTTCTCCTGCTTGCCTATTAACTGTGGTTGGATGCAGACTCAGTAATGAAGGTCTGCAGGTGAGCTGCTTAGTTTCAGGGGTCAGATTTGTCAGCCATAAGCTTTCTGGAGCAGTGGCTTAAGGAAGGCTACAAAAATAAGTCTTCCCAAGGTGGGGAAGAGGAGAAAGAGTCTTGTTGTTTTAAAATCTGAGAATAGTTCAGTGACTGCAGTGCAAGGGAATTGCACTAAAAGCTTGTTTTCTAAGTTTACTTAGACCCTGATTTTTAAGAGCATCCCATAGAAGGCAAAATATAAAAAAGGAAGGTTTGTGGTAGCTTCCTTCAGCATACTAAAAAAAAAACTTGAGGTATTACAGAAAAACAATATAAGAAGCATATGTTTGAAATAGAAAATACTTACTATTTAATGGAATCACTGTGCAGGTTAAAGAAACTTTGATGTGCCTGGTGGGATTTTATGGTAACTGAGATGTGTACCTGCAATTCAGGTGTGATTTAAAGGTGAGATTTGAGCAGGAGGAAGGGAGAAAACTCAAGCTGGTGTTAGCAAGCCCTAATTCAGTTGATATGGGATAGGCTGAGGGAGCTAGAGTTGTTCAGCCTGGAGAAGAGAAGGCTCTAGGGGGGACCTTAAAGCTGCCTTCTAATACCTGAAGGGATCCTACAAGAAGGCTGCAGAGGGACTTTTCCTGAGGGTGTCTAGAGACAGGAGAAGGGGGAATGGTTTGAAGCTGAGGGAGGGAAGGATTAGAATAGCTCTGAGGAAGAAGTTCTTTAGTGGTAAGACTCTGGGATAGGTTGCCCAGGGAGGTTGTGGATGCCTCCTGTCTGGGAGTGTTCAAGGCCAGGTGGGATGAGGACTTAAACCTGGGCTAGTGGAAGGTGTCCTTAGCCATAGCAAGGAATTGGAACTAGATGATCTTTAAGGTCTCTTCCAACCCAAACCATTCTGCAATTCTATGATATGTGGCTTTGGGAGGTCAAAAGAAGAAAAAAATTCAAGACTAAAGGAACATTGGTAGCAGAAACAAAAGCAACAGAAAAACCCCAAACAGCTTTATTTGAATAACTCAATAGTAAAAATTCATAACCTGTCTGTAATATGTGAAGGTGTTTCCAGATGAGTATTGAGAGGTCCAGGAGAGAGGGGAAAAATAGCACTCAGCAGCTTAGGGCTGCTTTGTGTGTCACACATCTGACATCAAGGCTTAGCTGTCTTCCTTTTTGCGAGTTTGGACAATGAGTGTGCTGGTAATAACTTGTTTAAAAATTAATAGAAATGCAAATCCCTTCAAGTGGTTGGTCACACATCCAACTTGCTGGAACTAATATGCTCAATTGGATCCTCTTCTGGAGAGCAGCACAATACCAAGCAGCACAGCAACAGTGCTCTTTTAAGAGGTGCCCAGCTCTAAATGCTTTCAGTGGATGTGTGTGAGATGTTCCTTGTGTTTTGTCTTCATTTGTGTTTCCAAGGCCCTCCCTTATTCTTGTCTCTGTTTTTGTTGTTTCAGTGCTGTTTTGTTTCATGTGTTGGTTGGTTTTGTGTGTTTGTTTTTTTTCTCCTCCCTGTGTACGTTTCCTGACTGCTGCTTTTGCTTCATAGAATCACAGAGGTTTTTTCCAACCAAAGCAATCTGAAGATGGTCAGTTCCTAGCTTTCAGCCTACCACCACCACACTCATTAAACTGTGCCCCAGGTGCCATGCCCACCTCTTTATTGAGCACCTCTGGGGATGGTGACTCTGCCACCTCCCTGGGCAGCCTGTTCCAGTGCCTGACAGCTCCTGCAGGAAAGACATTTTTCCAAATTCTCAACTCAAACCTCTTCTGGCTGGCACAGCTTGAGACCGTTTCCTCTTGTTCTGTCACTTCTTCAGTAGGCAGAAGAGACCAACCCCCACTCCTAGTGTTGCTACTACTTTTTTTTACTCCTTTTTTGTTGTCCTTTGTATGTGACAGGATGAATACAGAGCTGAAAGAGACTGGATTGTAGGAGAGAACCAGTACACTGCTTTCATTGTAGGTGTGATTGAAGGGTGCTGGTAGGAGAAGGAGGTGAATGATGACCTTGTCCTGCTGTTCCTGTTACTTCCTTCTCGTTGGATTGCTCAGGTTGCTCCTGACCTGTGTGTGGAGAATGGTGTATCACTTTACTCCAACTGAGAGAGGTTACTCTTTCACTGAGAGGATAGGAAAGACATATGGAGGGAAAAGGCTAAGCAGAAGCCAACTGAAGCTGAGAAAAACCTCAGGGAGCTAAAGACTTGAATGGATGAGCAATGATGTGGTTAGGGGAGCTGAATTGTAACTGGAGGAAGAGATGTGATGGAGTTGGGAATATCTTGCTGTTTCCTAGGATACAAGGTGAGGGGAAGCTGCACAACAGTAATGCTCTATTGGGCAATCTCTGTTCATTCTTGCATCACAGCCTTGCCTTTTTATTGTGTTCCCTTTCTTTTCAGGAATGCTTTGGACTGGAATAAAAAGGTTTTGAAGGCAAGCTGTCAAGTGAAGCCCTAGCTACCTGCATTACATACCTGCATCCAATGCACTGCATAACCTGCTGCATCCAGCTTCTTAATGTTCTTCCTCATTTGAGGCTTATTTGGTTTGCTCTCCTCTTGCTCTCACAGGTGCCCTAAGTGAGGCTGATTCTCAGTTGTTCCCCCTGGTTTCATCTCTGGTGTTTTGGTGTAGACATGTTCTGTGATTCAGTACAGCAATGCATTGTTCATTTTCAAGTAGCTGGAGAGAAAACTGCTCTAGATGAATGTGAGGCAGCAGTTCTGTGGGATGGAAACTGGTGCAGAAGTCTGAAGGTCTGTGAACCCCCATTCTTGCCTAGGGCCAGATGAGAGTTGTGCTGAACTGAGAGGCTCTACAATTCACTTTCTGAAGTGTGCAGGTCAAGATGCTGTTGAGAAATTGATAAAATGGTTTGAGTTGGAGGAGGCCTTAAAGATCACCCAGTTCTACCCCCTCCGCCATGGCCAGGGACACCTTCCACTACCCCAGGTTGCTCAAGCCCTCGTCCAACCTGGCCTTGAACGCTTCCAGGGAGGGAGCAGCCACAACCTCCCTGGGCAACCTGTGTCAATGTCTCACCACCCTCACTGGAAAGAATTTCTTCCTTATCTCCAGACTGAATCTACCCTTTTCCAGTTTCAATCCATTCCCTCTCATCCTGTCAAAAGAAGGCCTTGTAAAAAGTCCCTTCCTGGCCTTCTTGTGAGCTTCCTTCAGGAACTGGAAGTTTGCTCTAAGGTCTCCCTGGAGCCTTCTCTTCTCCAGGCTAAACAGTCCCAGCTCTTTCAGCCTGTCCCCATAGGTGAGGTGCTGCAGTCTTATGGTCCCCTCTGGACTTGTTCCAGCAGCTCCATGTCCCTTCTGTACTATGGACACCAGAACTGGATGCAGTACTCCAGGTGGAATCTTCTCAGAGCAGAGGCAGAGAGTCATCTCTCTTGTACTCTTGGTCACTTCTGATTCAGCCCAGGATGCTGCTGTCAGCTATTACTTAGTTCATGCTGCTGCAGCTCCCATTTCAAGGTGGTTGTCACTATTTGCAGCAGTTGGGCCAGTGTGCTCCTGGTTTACGTGCAATGTGCTCCTCAGTGCAGGGAAAACAAATTATACTCTTCTTAAAAACAGGTAATTGCTGCTTATGCCTAATTGATTTTTAGAAATTACAATGCAGCTTTGATTGAAGAAAGCTTGTGTGTGGAAAGCTTTGTATGGAGTGGAGCCATGCAGCATATAAATGACAGCATCAGTTGGTGTGTGTTTGGAAAAGAAGTGTTTGCAGCCACTCCTAGGGGTTAGGGCTTACAGAATGTGCTGGGAGATTTTCTTCTTAATTAGTTGTGTGTGGTAACTCTTCTGTGGCTGGATGAGGGGATAGAGTGAATCCTCAGCAAGCTCACTGATGGTATCAGGCTGGGAGGACTGGCTGGTACAGCATCATGCTGTGCTGCTATGCCATGAGATCTGGACAGGGTGGGGAGCTGGGTGAAAGGAAACTCACAAAATTCAGTAGAGACAAGTGCAGAGTTCTGCATCTGGGGAGGAACAACAGCAGGCACCAGTACAGACCAGAGAGTGTCCTGCTGGAAAAGAGCCCCATGGAGAAAAGGCCTTGGAGTCCTGGTGGACAGCAAACTCTGCATGGGACAGCAATGTGCCCTTGTGGCCACAAGGCCAATAGCATCCTGGGGTGTATCGGGAAAGGTTTGGCCAGCAGCTCGAGGGTGGTTCTTCTGCCCTGCTGAGACTACACCTGCAATACTGTGTCCAGCTTTGGGCTCCCCAATTCAAGGGAGACAGGGATCTGCTGGAGAGAGTCGAGTGGAGGCTATGAGCATGAATAAAGGACTGGAACATCTCTATGAAGAAAGACTGAGAGCTCTGGGGCTGATTAGTCTGGAGAGGAGAAGGCTGAGAGGGGATCTGGTGAATGCCTATAAATACGAGGGGAGAGTGTCAGGATGAAGGTGCCAGGCTCTCGTTGGTGGTGCCCAGTGACAGGACACAGAAAAACAGGTACAAGCTGGAACCCAGGAACTTCCACCTCAACACCTCTTTATGGTGAGGGTGCTGGATCCTGTAGCAGGCTGCCCAGAGAGGTTGTGGAGTCTCCTTCTGTGGAGACTTAAACCCACCTGGATGTGTTCCTGTGTGACCTACCCCACATCATTCTGCTCTGACAGGAGGTTTGGACCCCTACCATTCTGTAATTCCACTGGGGGAAAGTTAGTGTGAGTAATGGATGCAGGGCATACACTGGTTAAATGAGAAATCAGAACTGTTTATTTGAGGTTAATTGAGTGGTTTATGGTTTAAAAATAAAACTGAAAATATAATCAGTGTTTTTTTTTACTGACAGAAATTCTGAGCAGTCACATTTGGAAATCACCAGGGTCTTTCTGCCTCATTTTTTTTTTTTTAATCTATTATTATAACAGCCTGGCAAAATGAACTTACAAAATGTTTTGTTTTGAAGTATATTTATGCTTTTAAAAAAAAAGGTTTTGGATAAAAATTCTGAGTTTTTGGTGTTTAGTACTGAAATGACAATTACATATCTGGCATTCGACAGGATTGTTAAATTGTGGGCTGCTTTTCTCAGTCAAACACTAAATTTTACCTTCAAGTGAGCAGTAAAATGCTTTGTAAATAGATACAAGTACTGGAAGATGAATTATCTTTCTTCTTCAGTATGTGTGAGTTTGCCAGGAACTTCTGTGCCCATTCCTGAACGTGCTACAGACTTTGCCTTCAGTTTTTGACTATTTCTAAACCCATCTCACCTTTTGGTATTCCTTCAATGATGTGTTTGAAGAACATCCTAAAATGCAATAACTTTTACAAAATAACTGCAACGTGTGCTGCTTCTGTCAGCTCTGAGTAAAATTGACCATTTCTGGGAGGTACCTTAATAAATGGTGCTGCCTTCTAACTCTTCTGGTTTGACTTAGATGGCAAAATTCTTCTAATAAACTGTAAGTTAGCAATATTGCCTCCAGAGACTGAGGGGTGACCTCATTCATGTTTATGAATATGTGAAGGGTGAGTTCCAAGAGGATGCATCAGGCTCTGCTGGGTGATGCCCAATGACAGGACAAGGGGCAATGGGTGGAAGTTGAGGCATAAGAAGTTCCATGGAAATATGGAGAAGAATTTTTTTTTCCCTGTGAGAGTGACAGAAGACTGGAACAGGCTGCCCAGGGGGTTGTGAAGTCTCCCTCTGTGGAGATATTCAAGACCTGCCTGGATGTGCCCCTGTGTGATCTGCTTTAGGTGATCCTGCTCTGGCAGAGGGTTTGGACTGGATGATCTTCTAAGGTCCCTTCCAGCTCCTAATATTCTGTGATCTCTGGTTCTGTAGTTGTTGGTATGAGTGCTCCAAGAGTCTTCTGTTTATTTTCACTGTTTCAAACTATGGGAGTCAGAAATGATCTTCTGATAAAGTTGCAGTGGCTACAAAGGAGCAAAAAGAAGAAATGTTTCTCTCTTAGGGTCCTGGTTCATGTCCTTCTGTAAGACTTGAGGAATTGAGTCACTCTAAGAGTTTCACAAGTAATAAACACTAGTCACAATCTTACAGAATTATAGAATGACAGAGTTGGTTCAGTTGGAAAAGACATTTCAGATCATTGAGTCCCAGCTGTAGTTCAGTTGCACCATGGTGGGCGCTACACTGTGTCCCTCAGCACCACATCTCTGCCTCTTGGAAATGTCTCTAGGGATGGGGATTCAATCACCTCCTTGGGCAGCCTGTGCCAGGATTTCAGAACCCTTTCAGGCAAGAAGTTTCTTCTAATCTTCAATCTGAACCTCCCCTGGTGCAACTTGAGACCATTTACTCATCTCCCTAGTAACAAGTGATAGGATATGGCTGACCCCACCTGGCTCCAACCTCCTTTGAGGGAGCTGTAGAGAGCCAGAAGGTCTTCCCTCAGCCTTCTCTTCTCCAGGCTCCCAAGGAGGTGGTTGAATCCCCATGCCTGGAGGTGTTCACATGATGCAAAGACATGGTGCTGAGGGATATGATTTAGCACTGAACTTGAGTTAAAGAATGGTTGGACTCTGTAGTTTTAAAGGTCCCTTCCAATGGAAATGATTCTGATTGTTAGAAAAGGTAGAAATCAGGTGTGGTCCTTGAGCACTTGAGCATGCTTGTTTCTGGTAGCAAGATGTAATGCAGCTTTACTGGAACTCAAAGGTAGATTCTCTGTGAGCAGGAGCAGTTGGCATGGGTTGTCAATGCTCATCACTTTCCACTTCAGCAGTTTAAAAGCCAATGGAGCACTCTGCTCCTAGACTTAATCTGCATGCTTTCAGGAGTCATCCTTCACGACAGCCATTTGAATGCTTTGTTATTTAGCATCTGACTTACACGTTGACAAACAAAAGGGAATGTTTTTGCTTTCCTGTTGAAGTGTTGTTTGAAGATCTGTTCATGCAGTTCCTAACTCTATCTGCTCATGTGAAAAATCTTCAACATTTCCTTTGCAAAACTAGAAGTGATGAACACTGACTGAAGGTCTGGCATCAGAAAGCCAAGCAGGGCTTAGCTTTTCATTAAGGCAGTTGCAAGAAGGATGCAAAGCAGCTTCCCACGGTGCCTGCCTGTCTCATCTGACTGTAGCCCTGGTGCTGGTAATCCCTCACTTTAAGTGCCACAAGTCACAGTCTCAGCATGTTTGACTCGGGATGGTGGTAGTAAGTCTGGCTGGCTAAGACCTGTACCTGCTCACTGCTACTCTGAATTCAGTTTAAATGAGAAGATGCAACTGTGGACAGGACAGGCTGGGGTGAGCAGTGCTTTAGCCTGGCAGGGGAGCAGCATTAAAGCTCTACCTGTGGTGTGTTCTTGGTGGTAATGACTGATAGGCTGTGGGACACCAGAGCACAACAGGCATGGAAAATGAAATAATAACTAATCTTCTGCTCCTCAGAAGGTGCAGGAAATTTCCCTTGGACTGGGAGCTCAAGTATGTACCTCTGAGTGTTGGCAGGGCTGCCCTCTGGCATCCAGCACCATCTGCTGCTGGTTTTTCATGCTGGGTGCAAGTTGGGAAGAAAGTGGATACTACTTTATCTGTACTTAACTGATGCTTTTTTGTCAACCAGATAGCCCTGCATTAGAAAAATCACTCAAAATAGTTTCTAATATGCAGCAACTCCTCTCTGTTCTAACTGACCCAGGTTTACTGTGCCTTGGCACAAGTCATCAATCTGCTCATGGTTCCCATTCCTGTGGGATGCACAGTAGAAGTTACACTGCCACACTCTAGGGTCTTTTCAGCTCATGTAACTCTTTCACTTTTCAGATTTCTGTAGGGAGGGACAAATGTTGCTTCACTAATAGACACGAACTGGAGCACAGGAATTTCTGCCTCAACAGAAGAAGAAACTTCTTTGATCTGAAGATGAGTAGTGCACTGGAACAGGCTGTCTAGAGAGGTGGTAGAGTCTCTTCTCTGGAGACTTTCAAAACGTTCTTGGACATAGAATCACAGAATTGTTTTGTTTGGAGAAGACCTCTAAGATCGCTGAGTCCAACTGTCAACCCAGCACCACCACCATGGCCCTGAAACCATGTCTCAAAGTGCCATGTCCACACTTTTTGAACACCTCTAGGGATGGCGATTCCCCCTCCCTGGGCAGTCTGTTTCAATCTCTCTCCACTCTTGCAAGAAAGAAATTTTTCCTGATATCCAACCTAAACCTTCCTTGGCACAATTTCAGTCCATTTAATCTCATTCTATCACCTCATACTAGAGAGAAAAGACACATCCCTGTGTAGCCTGCCTTAGGTGATCCTGCTTAGGCAGCAAGGTGAGACTCAATCTCCACATGTCCTTTCCAACCCCTACCATTCTAAGATTCCTCACAATCAGTTTATTTGGTTGGCCTTTTGAAGTGACAGGCAATAACTGATGGCAGTGTGAATGTGTTGCAGTGATACACTCGCCTTGTGCTGCAGGGAAGTCTTGGACAGCTGAGCTACTGACCTGTAACATCACCTAGGAATTTCCTAGGTTGCTTTTATACTGAGGTACATCAACAACAGAAGAGATCTGAGAAACAGCTAAACAGAGTTTGCTCCCTGTTTTGCTCCACTGTTCAGCTGCTACCAGGGAGGGAGCATCCACAACCTCCTTGGGCAACCTGTGCCAGTGTCTCACCACCCTCACTGTCAAGAATGTCTTCCTAATCTCCAGTCTCAGTCTCTCTTCCCGAAGCTTCAATCCATTGCCTCTCATCCTGTCACCACAATCCCTCCCCAACTTTCTTGTAGGTCCCCTTCAGGTACTGGGGAGGCACTCTAAGGTCTCCCTGGAGCACTCTCCTGGACTGCCCCAACTCATGCAGCATGTCCCCACAGGGGAGATTCTCCACCCCTCTGATCACCTCATGGTTTCCTGGATCTGCTCCAACAGTTCCATGTCCTTGTGACCCCTCCCTCTGCTGCTGCTCTCCCTGCTTTGGATGCAGCCCAGCACACAGCTGCCTTCTGGACTGCCAGCAACCATTGCTGCCTCATGGGGAGTTTGTCATCAACTGACAGCTCCAAGTCCTTCTCCCAGTCTTACAAGTTCTCTCACATACCTCTCAAAAGCCTGATTTTGGGTATCAGTTGGGAAGCACATCCCTAGAACTGTCTGGATTTTGGGGGCAGTTGTTGAATTTGTCCTAAGTTGTAGATGAGCAGTGAGGGGAAGTAACCCCTACGCAGCAGATCTCTAATAAGAGCTGACCAAGATGTGGTCAGCTTAAATCCTATTTTGATAGCTGTCCAAAACATGGGTAGAACTTCTGTCCTGTGATTCACATGTGGATGCTGGCTTTGATCAATCATGAAATGTGAGAATTTTGCTTTGGGAGTCCTCTGTAACATCCTTTAAACTCCCCTAAAGCTGTAGCAGTACTGGGAAGAAGGCAAGACCCTTGTTTGACTGTTGGTCAAGGATGGAAGCAAATGAAAGAAGAAATAATTCTTTTTTTAATGAAAATTTGATGTCTAATTTTACTTTTTTTTTAACCTCTGATCAGTTTAACAATGACTCATCAAGCTAAAATGTAAAAACACCATGAGTTAGATTTAGTTTTATCCAGAAATAGATGGAGTTTAATGCCAGGTTTTTGAGTGGATTTCTCTCTCCCTACCCCATGAGTCCAATGAGATCAGAGTTTAAATCAGGACAGCATGTGGACCAGTTTTTGGATATTCCTTAGTTAAAAAGCAGTCTTGTCAGCTGTTAGATGGAATTTCTGGTGCTGAGTTCTCTATGCTCATGGAAAAAAAAAAATCTGGAAATGCTTAATGACTTCAGCTCTAAAAGCCATCCAAGAAGTGAGCCTCTAATGCAGAAAAATTCAGCTTACATAGTGTTGGAAGAGACCCTCAAAGTTCATCTTGTCCAAACCCCCTGCACTCAGCAGGGACACCTCCAACTAGAGCAGGCTGCCCAGGGACACATCAAGGCTGACCTTGAATGTCTCCAGGGATGGGTCCTCAATCACATCCTTGTGCAACATGTTTGAGTGTGTCACCACTCTCATTGTGCAGAGCTTCCTCCTGATGTCCAACCTAAATCTCCTCTGCTCCACTTGCAAACCATTGCTTCTCACCCTGTCACACAGGCCACAGGCCCTTCTGAACAGTCCCTTCCCAGCCTTCCTGTAGGTCCCCTGCAGATACTGAAATGCAGTTCTGAGGTCTCCCTGGAGCCTTCTCATCTGCAGGCTGAGCAGTTCCAGCTCACTTAGCTTGTCTTCATAGGAGAAGTTCTCCAGCCCTCTGATCATCTTGGTGGCCACCTCTGGGCCTCTTCAATCAAGTCCATGTCTCTCTTGTGTTGGGAGCCTCACAGCTGTGGACACAGAGATATGTGGACCCCAGAGATGAACAGAAGTGTTCAAAGAGATTCCAAGAGAGCTGTATCCTGTGCTGTTGTTTGAACCCCTAAACAGGGAGGGTGTTTAATGAATGTGCTCAGATCTGCTATGTGGGTGGCGTGCTGGGAAGTGGACAGTCATCAAAGTGACAACTGACATGAGCCTGTGATGGAGCTGATGACAGGGCTGTCATCCTAGCCCCAGAAGTGCCTAGTNTCTCTTCTCCAGGCTGCAGAGCCCCAACTCTCTCAGCCTGTCCTCATAGCAGAGCTGCTGCAGCCCTCTGAGCATCTTTGTAGCCTCCTCTGGACTCACTCCAACAGTTTGATGCCCTTCTTGTGTTGGGGACTCCAGAACCCCCAACACAGGACTGGAGGTGGGATCTCAGGAGAGCAGAGCAAAGGGGCAGAATCCCCTCCCTTGCCCTGCTGCCCACACTGCTCTTGCTGCAGCCCAGCACACAGTTGCTGTCTGGGCTGCACTCACACTGCAGGCTCATGTTGAGCCTCTCATCACCCCAGACCCCCAGGACCTTTTCCTCAGGGCTGCTCTGCTGCATTTGCCACCCCAGCTTTCTGTCTTACTCTTTGTTATACACGTGGCACCTGGCTTTTGTTGAGCTCTTTATCCCATTTTTCACTTTAGTAGTAGCTTAAAGGTCAAGGAGTATTTTTAACTTGTAAGAGATGGGATTTTGGGGGCTGACAGACTCACTTCTTTCACTGTAGCTGTCTGTGTACTTCCATGAGGGTTTCTTGTGCTGGGAAATATCATGGAAAAACATGCTCTGGTAAGGGAGGATTGTCAGGAATATCTCCTAGTGATTGAGGTTGAAGGTCTCTAAGGTCATTAAATCCAACTGTCACACTAATACCACCGTGCCCAGTAAACCCTGTCCCTAAGTCTGTGGAGGTTTTTTTTGAGCACTTGGTGACTCCACCCTGGGCAGCCTGTCCTAGTGCTTGATCACTCCTGGGAAAAAAGTTTCTCCTAATATTCAACCTAAACATCCCTTAGTGCCACTTGAAGCCTTTTCTTGCCCCTGGTGCTGGTTACATGACAGAAAAGACTGCCCTGCCTGGCTCTACTCTCCTTTTGTGGAGCTGTGGAGGGTGAGGAACTTTCTCCTCAGCCTTCCTTCTCCAGACTAAAGAGCTCCAGTTCCCTCAGCTGCTGCTCACCAGACCTGTTCTCTCAGCCTTTCACCAGTTCTTTTGCCATTCTCTGGACACACTCCAGCACGTCAGTGCCTTTCTTGTAGTGAGAGGTCCAAAACTGAACCCTGTGTTTGAAGTGTGGCCCCACCAGTGCTGAGTACAGAGGCAATCATGTCAAGGAGTTCTTGGGATGGATTTCACAGCATCTTGTCAATGCCATTTGGATTTAGGGCAGACATTTAACCATTACAAGTGGGTATGGTATGTAGTAATGTCTTCTCATACTCTTTTCCAAAGAGCAGTTCCTTCTTGAGAGACAGCCTAGTCACAAATGCCTGTCTGTCCTCAGAGTAAGCAGTATGGCTCCTGCTGCCCTTGGATAGGTAAAGGAGGCTTCTTTACTGACTTTAGGATGGAAGACAAGCAGGAAGAGTCCAGCAGGGAGCCACTAACTTGCTGAGAGGACTGAGAGGATGAGGGATCAACAAGAGGGCTGGGGCTACTCAGCCTGGAGAAAAGACTGAGGTGGGATCCCATTAGTGCTGATCAACAGCTAAAGGGTGAGTGTCAGGAGGATGGAGCCACACTGTCCTCAGTGGTGTCCAGTGACAGGACCAGGGACAGTGGACACACACTGGAACACAGGAAGCTCCATCTGAACACGAGGGGGGAAAAAAAAATATCTTCACTGTGAGGGTGCTGGAGCCCTGGAGCAGGCTGCTCAGAGAGGTTGTGGAGTCTCCTCTGGAAACTTTCAAAACCTGCCTGGGTGTGTTCCTGTGTGACTTTCTCCAGATGATCCTGCTCTAGCAAGGGGTTTGGACTGGATGATCTTCAGAGGTCAGTTCCAACCCCTACTACTCCATGATTCTGTAGATTATGTCACCATGTTTGATGATCCTGGAAGAGTACAGCCATGGTAGCATTTTGACCCACATGTAGGAGTACTTTTACAGATTTTAATCTTAGAAGGCCTTCATTGGCAGCTTTCTGTTCTGCTTGTTTCTTGTGCTTGCATGATCACAGTATCACAGTATAAGCAAGGTTGGAAGAGACCTCAAAGATCATCAAGTCCAACCCATTACCACAGACCTCAAGACTAGACCATGGCACCAAGTGCCACGTCCAAACCTACCTTGAACTCCTCCAGGGACGGTGACTCCACCACCTCCCTGGGCAGCCCATTCCAGTGGGGAATGACTCTCTCAGTGAAGAACTTTCTCCTCTCCTCGAGCCTAAACCTCCCCTGGCACAGCTTGAGACTGTGACCCTTGTTCTGGTGCTGGTTGCTTGAGAGAAGAAAGCAACCTCCTGCTGGCCACAACCACCCTTCAGGTAGTTGTAGACAGCAATCTGGTGATCTGGTTTTCCCTTAAAGCATGTGTTCTAATGTGCCTATCAGCCTAGTTAGAGAAGATGAAAGGGAATGGTGAGGCTGCAAACAGTGAAATGCAAGGTGTTTATAGTCTCTTCCAAGTTAGATCCAAGTGTGAATGTTCTCAAGCTGAGGGTGAACATTGTGCACCTCAACTGTTTCTTAAATCTAATGCAAGGTGGGAGGGAACCCAAACCGAGAAGATGGGGATTTAAATAAACAGATGCTTTAGGGACTAGTTCTGTTGGTCAGGATTCAGTGTTGTAGGAACACAAAGGATCTGGAGAAAGGATGGTGTAAAGCTACTGGATGTTTTTAAAGGGCATGGCAAAGCTGAAATCCTGTGGCACTCTGAGGAGAGGTCTGTCACTAATGGCACATCTTCCAGGTCACAGAGGGAAGGGATGGAGCTACTGTGCAGGGAAAGCAGCAATTACTTTCACAATCTGGTCAGATGTTAACCTATATTACAGCTCTCTGGCTGTGTCCCAGCCTTGTGGGCTCAGGAGTTATTAGCCTATTTTTTTTGTTTTAATGAGAGATTCTTGTCCTTGTGGTTGTGTAGTGCTCTGAAGAGTAACTTGGAGAGCAGAGCTTGGGGGAGGCAAATGTCCTTTGAATTAGGGGCCATGGCTACAAGCTGGGTCAATTATACTGATCTGCAGGCATGTGTGTGGAGAGGTGGAGTCTGGCAAGAGAGAGGGAAGAGGCAGAGTCAAATCTGCATTATCCTCATTTGAACTGGTTGCTTTTTAACTAATAACTCTAGACCAAGACCTTAGGGATAGTATCATGAAACAGGCACAGAGTGTTGCACAAATTCAGTCCAACCTTCATTTTTTTCACCAAGCTGAGAATTGATCTGGAGGTTAGTGCCTGGTGACTTGGTAATGCACTGAAAAATGCTGTTGGCTTTTTGTTGTTCTTTGAGGCATTATCTTGTGTGGTAGCATACGGTTGTACTGAGGTGGGCATGGGTCTCTTCACCCTAGGAACAAGTGATAAATAACAAGACAATCCTAGTAATGATTTGAGGGTAGGAACATCTCTGCTCTGAGGAGAGCTTGAGGGAGCTGGGGTTTTCAACCTGGGGAAAAGAAGATTCCAGGAGGACCTTAGAGCTGTTTTTCAGTATCTGAATGGATCCTACAGGAAGGCTGCAATGAGGGTGTCTGAAGACAGGGCAAGGGGGAATGGTTTGAAGCTGAGGGAGAGCAGGGTTACACTGGAGCTTAGGAAGGAGTTCTTCAATGTGAGGGTGCTGAGGCTTTAGCATATGCTGCCCAGGTGTGCTGGTTTGAGCTAATTGGAATATTTTAATGGAGAAAACTATACTGTAGGCTGTGAAGGGAAAAACAAGGGTGATGTCTACTTCACTCATAGGCTTGCTGAGATGTTTAGGAATAAGTACTGAAAAACAAAAGATAAGCCACTTGGGCTTGTCTCAGTCGGGCTTGTGGCACTCTCGGGGGCACAGTGTCTGGGGCTGTCTAGCGACTTCTGGCTTCTCCTCNTGAGTTTAGCTCTCAAGTGAAAGGGTGAATTGCATTCAAGTCCTTTGTGAGCATTTAAAGCTTTCAGTTCTCAAACAGTGAGAAAACACTTTCTTTCATTTCTTTCTCCTTTCTTCTCACTTTAGTTGAATATTTCTTTTGCATTGTCTTTTGGGCTTTGAAAGACCTAAAAGAAACTGTTTTGACCATTGCAAACATAGTAAAACAGTTCTCAAGAGGTAGGAGTGGGATTTTTTTTCCCCTTCTTTTGCAGGAAGAGTGAGTGCAGTGAGGTGAGGAGGAGGAAGAATTCATTAGTGGGTTGGTGGGCTGCTCTAATATTTTAAGCTTGTTCATGTGTTTTGCAGCAACACTGTTCAAAACCAGACCTGATAAATGCATGTTTCATACCTATTCTGCCTTGGTTCATCTCAGTGAAATATTTAACTTGGCAAATGCTGCTGTTTTAGCCAGTGTTGGCTGTCTTTGATGCAAGATTTCCCCTCTGCCTCTGTTCTCCCAAAGCAGGTTTATATATAAGGCAGCTGCTGAAGGGAAAGCCTCTGATATCAGTGAGTGTCTGCAGCAGAGAACAGTCAGGAGGGGAATCAAAGTCCAGAAGAGAGCAGGTGACTGTTCCTCAAGGATAGGAATGAGGTAAAGCAGCTGTTTGTATTTGAAAGTATGGGTCCTTAGAGGAATTTCTGTGGAATGTCACTTGCATTAGGTGGAGAATTTAATGGCTAGCTCACTGTAACACTGACAGTAGATGGACCTGGGGGGAGATTCTCCTGCATGTGTTTGTGTGACCTTCTCCACCTGAACCCGCTTTGTCGAGAGGATTGGACTTGATCTCCAGAAGTCCTTTCCAACTCTTTGCATTCACTGAGAAGCCTGAAGCTTGAAACAGGCTTTTTCTTGTGAAGTGTTCTCAGACACTGCTCAGCTGTGGCAACTGAAATTATTGGGCTCCCTGATAGAGGAGTGACTGACCTCTGGAAATGGGACTGTAGTTGCGTGCTGTACAGATTCCATACTGAGTTTGCATGTGTTCAGTTGATCTGCCATGCATCTCAGTATGTAACAGAGTCACTCTGGGGACTAGATGACAAAAAGAATTGTCATGGCTTGTTGAACCTGAGTCAAATGTTGTTGCAAGTCCATTTTCTCCAACCCCTGTATGAGATGCATGCCCCACCATTATTCATGGTGAACCTGATGATCCTAACTCAGTGTCAGCAACTATCAGTGTAAAAGAGTTAAGTGCTTAGAGAACTGTGTCGTTTGATCTGCAGAAGACCAAAATATTCCAGAGAGCCTGTTTGCAAGAGACAATGGCTTAAGATCTCTGCCTCACTGTCTAATCTTGCTTTCCTACTGAAAGGACTGAGATGTCAGTACAAGTGAGGTACTTTGGTGTAATTGCATCATCTTTCTGTGCTTGCTTAACCCTGATGCTTGTTGTAGCATGGAAAAGCAGCCTAATAAGAGAGGCTCTGATCTTTTTCTGAAAATCATAGAGCTTCCTGTGTCTAGGCTGAAATGTCAGATACTTTTCTGAGGCTCTACAAGCTTGAGTTTGCTGTTCTTACAGGTCTGTCTTTGAAGGTTTGAGGGGAGATAAAGATTCATAGAACAGTTTGGTTTGGAAGAAACCTTAAAACCTATCTAGTTCCAACCCTCCTGCTGTGGGCAGAGACATCTCCCAGTAGACCATGTTGCTCAATGTCTTATCCAACCTGGCTTAAACATCTCCAAGGAGGGGGCATCCATAATGTTTCTGGGCAACCTGGAGAAGAGGAGGCTCCAGGGGCACCTAATAGCAACCCTCCAGTACCTGAAGGGGGCTATATAAGGGGTGGAGAGAGACTGTTTCCAAAGGCCTGCAGTGACAGGGCAAGGGGCAATGGCTTCAAACTAGAGAAGAGTAGATTTAGATTGGATATTAGGAACAAGTTCTGCACCATGAGGGTAGTGGAACACTGGAACATGTTGCCTAGAGAGGTGGTTGTGTCTTCCCCTGGAGATACTCAAGGCAATGCTTAACAGGGCTCTGGGCAGCCTGATGTAGTTGAGGATGCCCTTGCTGACTGCAGTGGTGGCTGAACTAAGTGACATTTGGAAAACTTAGAACTGACCTGAGAGAAATCAAATCTCTCAGCAACACAGATTGATCTGCTACCTGAGGCACTTTGAGCACCTTAAAGCCAGCTGTTGGTCTCCAGAGCAATCACAGATTTCACAGGTGCTGGTACAAATCTATCACCTTGAAAGAAATTTCCTTCTCTCCGTCTCCTCAAACTTCACTTCTAAGTGAAACCTTACACTTCTCCTGCACGAGCCTCACCTGCAAGAGCACAATGCAAGTGGCACATGGGAAAAAGGGGAGATGTTGTCTCTGGTCTCCCTTCCAACCCAGCCCATTCTCTGTGATTGAGCTATAGTTACTGAAACAGCAAAGGAGGGAATTAAAAGCTGTGCTGTCCAGTTGGTAAGGCACAGAGCAAGACGTTTTCAGTGCTAGTGTTAAGGAGTTCTACCCAAAGTTAAATTAAGTCAGCATTTCTTTCTTTGGGGAGAGAGGCTCTTAGAGGATCTATAAAAGAAACTGTGTGGCTGAAAGCAATCATAGAATCATTGAATACTAGGGATTGGAGTGGAGCATTGGAGATAATCCAGTCCAAACCCTCTGCAAAGCAGGGTCACCTAGGGCAGGTCAAACAGGACCTCATCCAGGTGAGTTTTGAATGTCTCCAAAGAAGGACACTTCCCAATCTCTCTGGGCAGCCTGCTCCAGGGCTCCCTCACTCCCAAAAACCTCTCTCCTTCATTGTTCATAAAACCTTCTGCAGTTTTTCAGATGTGAGGTGCTAATGAACAAGTGCTTCTTCAGATACAATTTCAGACCAACTTTAATCTGTATTGCAAGTCTGACAGTTTTATGTCTTAGTCTTAAATTTAATTATTAATATCCAACAAACAAATCATTGTCTTCCTGATTCTTTTACAGTCTGGACAGAGATGAGTAATCACTTCTGAAGAGCTGTAAAGTACAGACATGCTAGCAGAAGCTGCTTCATTTGTGTGTGTCTGTTTTCAAGAGAAGATGGTAAAATGCCTCTTGCAGATGATAGCGATGAGGAAAGGGAAACAAAGCCAAAGGCTTCTTGAGGATTACAGTAGCTGCAGTTTGATTATGTTGAAATAAAGCTCTGAAGGAATAGTAAACCTTGAAAAGGGGGAAAAGAAAAAAGAGAATTGTAGCAGAAGTAGTAGTGGACTCTAAATTAGATTTGAGTAGGTATAATGATAGGGTTATACATAAAAGCAATTTTGAGACTTGTGTTGCTGGGAGAAGAGACTACTAATCTTTGTCATGGCTCTGCACATCAAATATGGAAACTTGAAGTCTCTTCACAGCTCTTGTTATCCATTACTTCTTGAAATATGAGAGAGATGCTGTATGTGATTCTTCTACAGGTTTTGAGATGGATTCTCAAAATACAGGATTGAGATGGATCGAGTAGATCTGGTCAGAAGTCCATAGGATGAGTGAATGATAGTAATGGTTTGAAACTGGAGCAAGGTGGGTTTAGGTTGGACATCAGGAGGAAGTTATCACAGTGAGAGTGATGAAGTACTGACACAGGTTGTCCAGGCATGTGGTTGAGGCCCCATCCCTGGGGACATTCAGGCTCAGCCATGATGTGTCCCTGGGCAGCCTGATCTAGTTGATGTCCCTGCTGAGTTCAGGGGGGTTGGACAAGATGCCCTTTTGAGGATCCCTTCCAACCCAACACAACCTGTGAAAACAGATGCTGATATAGTTGTTTAGCTAAATAAGGGATCACAGATGCCTTGTTTATCAAGTTGCATTGCTAAATGCTTTATTCAGAGGTGAAGGCAAGGCCAAGTAGCTTGAGGAAAAGCAGAGTTTAATGATCAAAGCACGATAGACAATGATCTCTATTTCTCCTTATTGTTCTGAAGTAGCATTGTTTTCTGGCAATTGTAGGGCTTGTAGTCTTGGGGGTGTTTTAGGACACCAGAGACCACATCTCCCCTTTTTCTCATGTGCCACTTGCATTGTGCTCTTGCAGGAGAAGTATAGGCTTGTTTTCTGAGGAGATGGAGAAAAGGAAATAATTTCCTTCAAAGTGATAGATTTGTACCAGCATCTGTGAAAACTGTGATTGCTCTGGAGACCAACAGCTGGCTTTAAGGTGCTCAAAGTGCCTCATGTAGCAGATCAATCTGCGTTGCTGAGAGATTCGATTTCTCTCAGGTCAGTTGTGCTAACTGGAGTAGCTATGAGGATAGGTTAAGGGAGCTGGGGTTGTTCAGCCTGGAGAAGAGAGCTGCCTTCCAGTACCTGAAAGGATCTTACAGGAAGGCTGGAGAGTGACATTTCATAAGTGTCCACCAATTCAAATCTGTTTCTGCTTGTCCTATTAAAGGACACCAGGTTTAGATTAGACCTGAGGAAGAAATTCTTCACTACAAGGGTGGCAACACTCTGGAATGTATTATCCAGAGAGGTGGTGGATGCTCCTTCCCTGGTGATGTTCACAGCCAGATTAGATGAGGCTTTGGCAACTTGGTCTAGTGGGAGATGTCCCTGCCCATGGCAGGGGGGTTGGAGTAGGTGATGTCTAAAGTCTCTTCCACCTTAAGCCATTCTATGATTCATGGTTCACATCTTTGCATCTTTTTATGATTCCTTACTGTTTAAGACACTCTTTGCTGTGTCTTGGCACGCTTGCATTTCAGAACCAGGTGTAGTAGGGAGATGCTCTAAATAGTTGTAATTGAGCCACCTCAGGTACCAAAAGCTTCTAGCCATGCCAGCAGGAATCTCTGCATGATTAATTTGCTCCTACCCTCAAACTTTGCAGTGCTGCAGTCAGGCTTGTCAGCGAGATAATTTGTTTCTTCCTTCTGTGGACTCTGGAACTTGCAATGCTGCCTTTGCTCTAGTAACTCAGGTTAATGAAAGTAAGACAGATGCAAAACAGCAAGCTTAAGTTTGAGGAACTGATCTATTCTGGAGCTGCATCTGTTGGAAACTTGGTGTTAAGTGACAGCACAAAGGAGTTCCAGTTTGTAACTGGACAATGCTGGAATTTGAACTGTTTGAAAGAGTCCAGTACACAGTCACAAATGCTTAAGGCAGTGGAACATCTCCCTCCTGAGGGCAGGCTGAGGGAGCTGGGGCTCTTGAGCTTGGAGCAGAGGAGCCTGAGGGGTGCCCTCATTTGTGTTGATAAAGATGTGCAGGGCAGGGCCAGGAGGCCAGAGCCAGGCTCTGCTCAGTGCTGTCCAGTGACAGGACAAGAGCAATGGGTGCAAGCTGGAGCAGAGGAGGTGCCAGGGAACAGAAAGGAAAACCTTCACTGTGAGGGTGTTGGAGCCCTGGGGCAGACTGCCCAGATTGGTTATGAAGTCTCCTCTGGAGACATTGAAAACCTACCTGGATGCATTCCTATGTGACTTGCTCTAAATGATCCTGCTCTGACAGTGGGGTTGGACTGGATGATCTTTTGAGGTCACTTCTAACCCCTGACATTCTGTGATTGTCATTTTTCTTTCTTTTGAGCTGAATAATCCCTGACCAAAATGCACCCTCTGCAGTTCTGATTTGCCAGTGAATGGCTGCTGTGTAGCTGGGCATCTGCTTCCCCATTCAATCCAACTGGAGCCCTTGGTTTTACTGTTTCCTACAGATCTCAGAAACACAATAAAATGTTAGATATAAGACTTATTAAGGCTGATTCTCTGTATTCATTTACTTTCTATATATAAAATGTTATTTCTGTGGAGCTATTCCTGTCATTGCAAGCCAACTACTAGTTTAGTCATGCAATCTGTACAGGCTTACTCCTTTCTGCTATACTTTTCCCTTGCAGTACAAAAGGGAAAAAAAAAAATCTTCTCATGGAAAGCTGTGCAGTTTGTTTCCTGAATTCAGAACTCTAACAGCTGTGAGCAGCATAAAGGCATGTCTAGAGCAGATCCTTCCAGAAAAAAAAACAAAAACAAAAAAACAAAAAAACCAAAAAAACAACATAAATCATTCCCTCTAAAAAGTGTTATTGCATTAAATGACATAGGGTAACTTGGAAAAGAGGACTAACCTATCAGTACTTAATTAAAATGTGGGTAATGATCTTGTCACAGAGCTGAGAAGTTGCAGGGCTTGAATTTGCCTGGCAACAGGCTCTGTGTTACTCAGACTTCTACTGTTTTTGTGAGTTGATAGAATGGTTTGGGTTGGAAGGGACCTTAAAGATCATCTAGTTCCACACTCCTGCCATGGGTAGGGACACCTTCCACTAGCCCAGGTTGCTCAAGGCCTCATCCAGCCTGGCTTTGAACATCTCCAGGGAGGGGGCATCTACAACCTCCCTGACAACCCATTCCAGTGTCTCACCACCCTCACTATCAAGAATTTCTTCCTAATCTCCACTCTTGCTCTCATCCTATCATTACAAGCCCTTGTAAAAAGTTCTTCCAGTTTCCTTGTAGCCCCCTTCAGGTGCTGGAAGGCTGCTCTAAGGTCCCCCTGGAGCCTTCTCTTCTTCAGACTGAGCAGTCCTAACTCTTGCAGTCCCTGTAGGGGAGTTTCCCCAGCCCTCTGATCATCTTCATGGCTGTCTCTGCACCTGTTCCAGCAGTTTGATGCCCTTCTCGGGCTAGGGGCACCAGAACTTCTTTGATGGTGTGAAATTAAACTTCAGGGCTTTGGAAATACTAGTACTAGGTCTTAAAATGAGATGAACAGAGAGAATGAGCATGAAGAAATATTCTGTGTTCAGCCACAGCTAGAAAAAGAAAACACTGATCTGAAGTGGGTCTGCCAAGGAGCTTTCGAAGGCTGACTGCTTTCTCAGACCCTTGGTTGGTATGCATGCCTTGCAGCTGCTGCTGGGTTATTGCATTAAAGAGTGGCTGTTCTCTGCCATGGTTTTAAATGGCATGTTGGCTAACCACAGCAAATTGCCTGGCTGATGGACTGCTCTAAGGTTCTCTCACACTTTGAGCAGTAAGTTACTGAAGGAGGGGTTTATTGACTTGTAATTGGTGAGGCACAGCTGCAATGAGGTTGGAATGCATCTGTTGATGAGTTACTGTGAACTGGTTGGTAATCACTCTGAAGCCAAAGCATTGTATTGACAAAAGAATAACTCACTCTTAAAACAATGCAAGGCCTTTCACAGTTCTCCATTATCAGGAGGTATTTATTGCAGCACAACTGCATTGAAAGTTTTCTGCAATGGAGAACTGGAATGACAGGACTAGGGCCAATGGGTTTAAACTGGCAGAGGGGAGATTTCGACTGGATGTCAGGCGGAAGTTCTTTGCCGTGAGGGTGGTGAGACACTGGCACAGGTTGCCCAGGGAGGTTGTGGCTGCTCCCTCCCTGGAGGTGTTCAAGGCCAGGTTGCAGGAGGCCTTGAGTGACCTGTGCTAGTGGGAGGTGTCCCTGCCTATGGCAGGGGGGTGGAACTAGATGATCCTTGAGGTCCCTTCCAACCTTACCATTCTATGATTCTGTAAGGAGGGGGGGAAAAAAAAGATAAAAGCAAGATGGAAACAGGAGGAAACCCAGACCAGTTGAGTTGGTCTTATGTGCTCTCTGTAAAACCTGACTGGACACTGCAAACTGATGTCTCTTAGGGAGTGTTTCTGAGAGGCTGAGACTGTGAGGTTTTCTAGTATTTGTGTCTCCATCTTTCTGATTCACCTCTTCCACTTGATGCTTCCACATTACAGCTGTTAGAACTTGTGGGAGAAATGTCAAGAGGAGGATCTCAGGTTTCTTGTTGGAGGTTTCCATAGATGCAAAGAATAATTTGGGTTGGAAGGGACCTTCAAGATCATCTACTTCCAACTCTCCTGCCATGGGCAGGGATACTTGCTACTAGACCAAGACACTGTCAAACCAAAGGCCTCCCACTAGAACAGGTTGCTCAAGGCACACAGAGCTTTAGAGGTTGGCAGCCTGTTCCAGTGCTGCATCACCCTCACTGTAAAAAAAAGCTTCTCTTTATGTTGAGTTGAAACCTTCTGTGTTGCATTGGTTGTTCCTTGTCTTCCTGCTGCACACCACTGACAAGAGATTGGCCACATCCACTTGACACCCACCCCTCAGATATTTGTAAACATTGATGAGATCCCCTCTCAGTCTTCTCCAGACTAAATAGCCCCAGGGCTCTCAGCCTTTCTTCATAGGAGAAGTTCTCAAGTCTTCTAATCATCCTCATGGCTCTGTCAAACCTGACTTGGAACACCTCCAGGGAGGAGACCTCCACAGCCACTCTGGGCAACCCATTCAAGAATCNGAGGGGAAGGAGAGAAGCATTGTCTTGATATTTTTTTTTTTTTTTTCCCCCCCCCAGGAAAAAAAACCAAACGCAGATTATTTTAGCCATGTAAATGTTTCTCTTCACTAAAGCTGAATGCAAAACATGAAGCCATTTTTCTCAGTTACTCAGTGACAAGGAAGAACAGCCACAATCCAGTTTCTTAACAGCTATACTTTTATTAGTTGTGTAGTGTTTAGAAGCACAACTTTTTAAAGAGCTTTGAGAGACAGGAGTGCATAAATGGATTCCTTTCTTTGCTGTCCTGGGAAAACCAGTTTAGAACTAGGTTGTGGAGAACACGTAGAGTGCTGTGAAGTTGTGCTTAGGCAGCTTTGCTTCCATCAGGGTTCCTCTGAGATCCCTTTGTTCCAGGTCTGGTTTACAGCTGTGTGCATCAGTTGATTTCAGAGCAGTCGTTCCTAATTTTTCACTTCTGTAAATCATACTTCAGAGAAGCCTTTCATGAGACAAGCAGGACTTGCCATTAAAAAATACTGCTGTAGTACCCTGCAGAGCACTTGTAGTTGAATAAAAAGGTGATGTAGTAGAGATGTTTTCCAACCACAACAATTCTAAGATTGAGGCCAGNTCACAACAAATGGGGTGCTGCAGGTGTATGTTGCTAACTGAAGAATCCTTAGAAAATGTTGATTTCTAGCACTGAGTACAGTTTTGTCACTTCGACCTTTTGTCTTTCCAAAATCAAAACTAGTTTACATACTCTTGTGAAGTTGCCCCTTTAAGTGTCAGGAGTTTAGAAAGAGTGATTGCATTGGAATGGGCTGCCTGGGGAGGTGGTGGAGTCACTGTCCCTGGAGGTGTTTAAAAGGAGACTGGATGTGGCACTTGGTGCCGTGGTTCAGTTGATTAGAAGGTGTTAGGTGATACGTTGGACTCGATCATCTTTGAAGGTCTCTTTCAACCTGGTTGATTTTTGTGAGTTGAAGCAGATACAACCTATCCATTTATAGGTTTGCAGGCATAGTGGAGTAAGGAAGGTCTGAATGTACAGTAGGATAGAAGTAGTGAAATAGATCCAGGTGTGGCTGACTGCTCTTGAGTTAGCTGTTAATGAGGCATACCTGCCCAGGTACTTAAGGTAGAAGCTGAGGATTCTGAGTTGCCAGTGAAACATCTGCAATGAGTTCTGAACCCTTCACAGCATCTGGAAATCACTCTTACATAGCTGAGTTTGACAGGAAAGCTTTGTTTAGCCCTTATAGAAGAAAAAAAAACTTAGAGCTTTGGAATAAATCTTTTTGGGATGAAGTTCTTCAGTGCAAGGGNGAGGGCAATGAAGCTTCCCCTCAGCCTCCTCTTCTTCTCCAGGCTAAACAACACCAGTTCCCTCAGCTGCTTCTCACCAACCTGTCCTCCAGGTCCTTCACCTGTTTCATTGCACTTCTCTGGAGACATTCCAGCAACTCAATGTCTGTCTTAAAGTCAGGGGCCCAAAACTGAACCCAGTACTTGAGGTGCATCCTCAAATTATGGAAGAGAAAGCTTCCTTTTGTTTGCATCAGTGACCATGCTTATTGCCAGTGTGTCTGGGATGGGTTCCCTTAGTGCACATTCCTCTCATGAACCATTTCCCTTCCTTTTCCCAGTCTCTTTAGAGCACTGAAAATGCTGAAAGCTGCCTGCACCTNTGGTTGTGGATGTCATGTCCCTGAAGCTCTTTAAGACCAGGTTGGATGAGGTCTTGGGCAGACAAGTCCAGTTGAGAGGTGTCTCTGCACATGGTTGGGAGGGTGGAGTAGATGGTTTCTGAGATAACTTCCAACCTAAGTCACTCTTTGATAAATCTGGTTGGCTTTAGTTCTTATGTTTTCTTTTTTTTTTTNTTAACAATTAAATCTGAATTGCCAGCTTGTCTATAAATGAACCTGAGCAATGTGCTTGGTAGACCTCTTGTTTTCATTGATTTGGGGTTTTGGTGGTGGGTTATTTGTTGCGGTGGTGGTTTCTTGGGTTTTGCTTGTGGGGGTTTTGTGTTCTTATTATTTTGTGGTGGTGTTAGGGTGTTCTTTTGTGTGTTTTGTGTGTGTGTGTTTGTGTTTTTTTTTATTATTACTACTAAGTAGGCAAAAGAATCACAGAATGTTAGGGACTGGAAGGGACCTTGAAAAATTATCCAGTCCAACCCTTCTGCAGAGCAGGTCACCACTACCAGATCACACAGGAACTGATTCAGGCAGGTCTTGAATATCTGCAGAGAGGGAGACT
>WBNM01026159.1:2156-13090 GCA_013399055.1 Ramphastos sulfuratus
CAGCTATCTGAGTTTCAACAGCTCACCACAGCATTAAAAACCTTTGTGCTTTGTCAATAACAATAGACATCAGCAAAATTGCCACAAATGCTTCTGTGATACATTGTCATTAAATACAGCTGCACCTTTTAGGATGTGGGAGGGAGAAGGGATATGCAAGCCAAGGATAAGCCCAGTTGCTTGTGCAGAAGAAAGATGAGGGACTAGATTTGCTCAGCTGTGTTTATCCTCCCACTCACATGTGTGCCCACACAAGCATCCCACCAGCCAAATGTCAGGATAATCAAAACAACATAAAGCCGGCTGAATCTCAAACCAGCTGCAGCACGGTTTGTCATGCCTATACCATTATTGCTGTTGTTTCAGTTTATACAATTAGCCTCTGCTGATGGCCCTGACTGCAGCTGCCTCTCTTCCATCTCCCACTCCAGCTCTGGGGTATCTTGTGGGCAATAGCTGCACATCCTTGCACTCTCCTGCAGCCTCCCACTGGACTCAGGACTGTAAAGGCAGCTGGTTCCTACCCTGTCTCCTGCCACTGAGATCTGCTCTTTAAGCTGCAGATGAATTCAAGCTGCCTCTCCAGTGACAGAAACGCAGCTGATCAAATGTCTGAAAAGGAAAACACAACCATATGCTGCTATGTTTGCTCTCTGAGGCTGTGCAAGTCCCTTTGTTAAATTTTCTGTGTCACACTTAGCCTACACCTGGTTCCAGCTGGCACAATGGAGCATTTTTACCCAACTGACTCCATATCTGGTAGACTTGCAAAGCTTGGCAGAGTCTGCTGTGAGATCTTCCACCTAACGCGTAGGCATTTCTGTCCTTCTGTTTTGCTCAGTGCCATCCTGACAGACTACTACAGGATTCTCTCACTACCAGGAAAAAAAAAAAATGTTCCTTGATAATTCTGTGTTGAGTTTTGGTAGACTAATTGGTCCTGTGGAGTTCAGAGGTGATTGTATTGCTCTTCTTCGCTGAAAAAAAAAAAAAAAAAAAAAAAAAGAACACATTTTGGGATTTTGAATAAAGGCCAGTTTGGCCTGCTGTAGCAAGCACACTTCAAAATTTATGACATTTTGAAATGTGCTGATTAGTTTACAGAGGTAAAAAAAGGGTGAATTTTTGAACATATGATGTGCTGAAGTCAGACCCAGGTGGTGCTCAAAGCTGCTTAATCAGGACCTGTGCATGTTCCTCCCTTGGACAGGGCTGCTGCATTTAGCATGTAGTCTGTTTGCCAATCTTTCCAAGTAGGAAAAAAGGTGTAATTCCTGCTGACAGGAGCACTACACGCTGCAGTTTCTGCTTCTGCTTTTGACAGAAAGGAGAAGTGTGAACAAGGAGAAATCTCACTCTTCTGGTGTTTACAGGATGGAAGGTGCTATTTGCTCATGCTGGCTCTGCCAGGCGAGTGGGCTGGGTTTCATACCATGGCCAGACATTCAGGTCCTGGTGCTTAGCTCTGCTGTGTGCATGGTGTTGGCTTCATCTGGTCAGTCTTCACAGACTGTGGTGCCTAGGGAAATATTACAATGTGCTGTGGTCTCAGGGTCTGCTGAAAAGCAGAAAAAAAAAATTCAGGAGAGAAGGAAAGTGGAGGGGGAAAATACTCGGGGCTGTGGCAGAGTCTCTGCTGTCTCGGCTGCGATGGTGTAGTTCCCTGTGTGCCCCCACTGATTTGATCTGATCTGATGACCTTCTGTAGCATCATGGCTCGTCAAAGAAGACCTGCATGGCTTAATAGTTTTCAACTGGGATCTTACAGTGTTGCTGCACATTTAGAGGAAAGGGAAAAGAAGGGACTGATGTCATAAATACAACTACCAGAATAACTGATTAATCAGTGATTGCTCAACTCCTGGCTCCTGTGTACCTAACACATCTCATAACACGCGCTTCAGCTCCTTCCATTTCCCACCCATTTCTCACTGCTGAACTACCAGTGAACTGTCTGTGAACAGATCTGAACCGTTACCCTGTTGATGTGACCTGAAATTATGCCCAATGTTTCCCTGTGCCCAAAGCTTACTAAAGGAAAGCTAGCTGTGCTGCCTTTACAGTCCCCTGTACACTCTAGGATGGCTGCACCACATGGGGCTATTCCAGTCAAGGTTCCACGCTTTTCATTTATACAAGAAATTAGAGGTTACAGTAAAAAATAATTTGTTCCCCCAAGTTCCTATGCTCAGTTTCTGCTACAACAGCTGTACTCCTTTAGTACTACTCTTTGTGTAAGGTTGATTGATATATAAAGTGAGCATGATGTCCTCCAGTTAAAAGCACACTTTGGAATTTACTAACCTCTCTACAAGTGTGGCCAGGTTTCATCTGTGTACTTCTGATCTGCAGCTGATTTTTAATTCAGCCACATACTGCAGAACCCTCTGGTTGCTATTTAGAAATCTGGCTTGAATAAAACCTTCTGTCTAATATACTCCTGATTCTGAAGAGGTCTGATTAAAAATGCTTTTTCTCTTTCCATAATTTTTCATTGTTTAAAAATATCCCTTTGAATAATATTTTTCTACTTCCTAATTACCATGCGAACTGGATCTGTTAAAACTTTTTCCCTCCTCTCTTCCTTTGCTACTCCTATTTTGCATGAGTGATGTCAGTGCTGTGCAATGCTGCTGATAGGCTGACCAGCATGTCCCACCATCTGAGCGTGTCCTAGACCCACATCCATTGCTCTTCTGAGTTTGCTGATGAGCTTTCCCCGAAGTAGTACTTTAGGATAAGAGTTTAGTTGGCAGGTAGGCCAGGACCTACTTGGTGGTAATCTGCTTTTGTAACATGCCTCTGAGAGACTTATGAATGAATGTAAACACTCACCTCCTGCGGTTGTAGCAGAACTTATTTGAGTCACCATATAACGAAACTACTACTGAAAATGCCACTCTTGTTCATGGGCTTGGATCACTTGCTCATTTGTAGATCTGGGACGAGAGGTGTGATATGTATGCTGCCACTAGTGTTGAGGTGATACTGGAGGGTCACAGTCTCTCCTTTGTTCTGTGCTATCCTCATCTTGTCCAGTGCACATGATGTGTTGCGCAAGGACAAGGCTCATTCAGCTCTTTTTACTGACCATACGGTCTATCGCCCTCAACCACTGCTGCCTGCAGCTGGTTCCCTGGCGACTTAATCAAGAGGCGCTATCTTCTGTTGTCCATGGATTCAGCTGGTGCTGAACTTGAAACCAGCATTTCAAAAATATGCTTGGATGTACTTAGCTTATTTATATTCTTCCTGTGATCTCTTTAAAATACTTGTTCTTTAGCTATATATAGCAAAGGATAGTCTTCGTAGCCAGATCAGCCACACTTTGCTGAGAAAGCTTGCTTTTGTGTTATTTATAGAATTAAAGTTCTTAGCACTGCTGTCCCTTGCTCTCTTTGGAGAAAGCTAGGGCACAGTGGGATGAAAATATGACCTTAACCACTTTACCTTGTGAGTATGCAGACCAGTCATTCAGAAGTCCTTTTAAAAGAAAGATTGTGTTCCAAAAGAATAAACTGTGATTTGCAGCTACAAATGTCTCAATTCCTTGTGTGGGATTGGACTGGTGTAATACACAGAGAAAGATTTCAGGAGGCTTTTGTTAAAACTTGCAGCAGTTGCATATGTCCCCCATCAATATCATCATACTACTACTTCACACTTTCCCCTGAGTCACAGAGCTGTCAGGATTTTCAAACAATCTGTTTTTGTAGACTTTTGGGTTGCAATGGATGACCTATCAATATGCAATAGTTATAAAACAATGGCTACAGGAAGTTTGATCATGCATCTAAACAATATATTTCCATTAAAACTAAAAGCTAACATAGATGTGATGCAATGTGGTTGATTTAAAAGAATAGTTATTGTCATTAAAATATCCACCCACTGTGAATGTTCTGTAAAAACCCCTGTCTTTTGCCAGATGACAGAAACCTGGAATATCTCCTACTTATTTGCTAGCATTTCCCTCCTCCCACCTCTGAATTTTCACTTACATGAGAAGGCTATCAACCATCTGTGACAAAAAGATGTAGCAAGGAAATCTGATTGTTCCAGATTTTAGGTTATTCTTGGTGCCTTGTACTTGAGCACTTTATAGAAACAGTTTCACGATCTGTTGTGAAAGGGAGCTTAGCCTCATTACAAAGACAAGTTTGATGAATTCTGTTACCAAATTTTGGGCCAACAGTGATTGCAGAAATCATTAGAAATATTGTGCACCATGGGCTGACATACTTGTCTATGAAATTTAAAAATTAGTGCTAAATAAGCACCCTGGACAAAACAAACAAATGAACAAAAACCCCAACAAAAAAACACCAACCAAGCAACCCCCCTGCCCAAAACAGGAATCTTCTGTAAGCTTTTATACAGAGCAAAGTAAATCTTCTTATGACATGATACTGCAGAACTCATCACAATAACTGTTGTCTACCCTAGGAGCTGGAGCCATCATCAACACTCTTTTGACAACTGCACAATGCACCTACTTGTATATAAAAAGCTTTCTGAAAAATTAATAGCCCCTAATAATTCCTAGTGTGACTCCAACTGAAATCAATGATGCTACATCACTGATGAATATGCACAAATTGTTTTAACAGTCACTTACTAAGCAACAGATTAGTAAAAATCACTTTGCACAGCAGGAAAATCCAGTCAGTGGAACATAGCTAGAAGGTTGCTGAAGGTCAGGGGATTTGGAGAAAGGTGAAAGAGTGCAGGCAAAAGAATGAAGAAAACAGCTTTTTGTTTTACACCGACAAAGTGAGGTTTTCCAGAATCTTTTGTCTCAGTAAAGAAACAGATGCAAACCTATAGAAACAAAGAACTGATAAAAAAAATGGGGAAACTTTGTTATTCCAAAGGAGGAAAGCAAGGAAACTCCATAGAAATCAGGAATGACCAATTTTTGTTTATCTACACTTGAGATTATCAATCCTAGTATTCCAGAATATTGGGAGGGGAAGAGTGGAGAATGCATAAAGAGGAAAGACAGTGTGCAGCAATAAAATATCATTTTTGAATGTGAATTAATTACATGATTATGTTCTCAAGAACTGATGATTGATATGTTTTCAGAATATCACTGATTTTACTACTTTAGTGGAAATGTTGGTTATGTTTAGAACTACAGAATAAGTTCATAGTCATATATGTGGGAACTTACATAGATGTTGGAACCTCATCTAGATTTACTTTTCCTTTCCCCACCCTCCACCCCTGCCTTTTTACCCTCTATCCCTCCACCTTTGCACACTGCTAGGAGAGTTTTAGCACTTACATTCCAGGGAAACAGACATGCAATAGACACAGGAAGGCTGGGGAGGGACTATTTATAAGATCTTGCAATGACAGGACAAGGGGCAATGGGTTTAAACTGGCAGAGGGAAGATTTAGACTAGATGTTAGGAGGAAGTTCTTTACAGTGAGGGTGGTGAGGCACTGGNAGACTGGGATCCCCTGACAAATGTGGTATATCTACATACAGTAAGCACATGATCATATAGACTTCAGGAAAGGCTCATAGTGCAGAGGGTTGTCTCTGGTGTTCAGGCATGCTCCACTTGCAGGCATTCTGCAGTGTGAATGAAAAGTAAAGGCACTCTGAATCACTTTTAACTCAGGTTTTTGTTCCTGACTACCAGCTATAAGCTTTTGCCTCTTCAAAACACGGTACTGTAGACAATGCATCTGGAGAAATGCATGGAGTCAGTTTTCCCTAACACACATTCAGAGCTCAGCCCACTGGGCTTCTCATCTCTTTGGCAAGATGAAGGTAGTTACGGTGCTGTGGCTTTCTGAAGGCCCCCGAATTTCTCTCAGCGGATCAGTCTTTGCAGGGAATAATTCAGCCTCTTATGGTACATGTGCAGTGATCTATGGCAGGGTAATAAGTAAGCTTCCCTGGCTCTAAGCCTCCCACAATGCACCTCCTCTGTGTAGCTCCCTCCAAGACCTCTGTATTTCCCCTTGCTGTGCCCTCCATCTGCTCCCTTTGGAGAGAACTTACTGTTGGATTTATTGTCGTTTTCCTGCAGCACCAAGGGAGTACTTGAGAGCAATGGAAAGCAAAAATTGCTTTGTCAGGCTTTATTTACAACACTGAAAACAGGTAAAATAAAATGTAAACTGTAATTTTAATCTAAGCCTAGACATGAAATATCCCAGCTTCTGTAATCAGGCTCCAGAATTTACTGCCATTGTGCTCTTTTTCTGCCTTCAGGGCCTCCTTTGTCTTCCTCCTTAGGCTTCCACCTGTTGCTGAAGGAAATCTGAGGAGTGGGTAGCTTATCCATGTGATCACCATCAGTGTGATTATATTTATTGTTCAAAGGGCTTCCTGGTTTCTTCTACATCACTCATCTGGCCTCTGTTTCCTCCCAGGAAGTCTCTGGATGCAGCTCCAGATGCTCTCAGAGTGCCCAGCCCAGGCATCTGGTATGGGGGGCTGGTTGGTATGGGGGTAGCTGTGTTCTTGGAAAGCCCACATATGCCACTTCAATGGCACAGGAGATGGGCTGCATGCTGGGGTGCCTAATCCATCTGCATGTCTATCCCATCTACACATTTTCAAGGATTCTTCTGTCACAAAAACTTACAGGCTTTAAAAATGACTAAACGTCACCTTTCAGAAACATTTTTAGTTATTACATTTTGAGCTTTTAGATATGATCACACCATGATCTTTGAATCATGCTGGCAACTACAGATGAGGCAACTAAACAATTTTTCATCTGTCTGCAATGGCTTTTCTTATAATATACAAACTGCGTTTGACTTCATAGAGGATTTAAAATAACTAGTACATTTTTCATGGTTCCTTTCCTATTCACTTAAAGTCATTACCAGCTCTTTAAATAGCTGTATTTGTGGAGACTTGAAATGTCTAATTTCAATCTAATATAGCAGATCTAGACTTTTTACCAATAGCCTGAAACAACATGCTTCATTTTAGGGAGTGTAACGAAAGTAAACAGCTTTAGAGAGCTAAACTGCTCCTTTGCTGAAAGCTTTCTGTTAAAGGGAAAATGACAGGAGGACATGGGGTAGATAATGAAAAACATATTGCCTTCAGCAAATTTCAAAGGAAAGGATAGGATTTGCAGTGGGCCAGAACAGGACTCTTATTTTCTCCTCTTCCTGTGACAGCCTCTCTTGCTTATATCCCCTAATTTTATACTCTAAGTAGAAAAGTTTCTTTGTGAAAGTTTTTGTAAGCATAAGTATTTAACTTTCATACTTGGTTTTCAAGGTTAGACATCACACAAATATTAGGGAGTATTGAACAGATCCTCATATATCTGACTACTCATTGTCAGCAGCTGTTTTGCTTTAAGATCAATATGAAACCAGTAGAAACTCCAGTCATTCTCATTCAATTTTGCTACACTTTTTGCCTGTAATGACTAGATAAATGTGGCATGCAGCAAAATGGAGTTGGGGTCCATGTTAATAATAAGACAAGAGAGTGGACAAAAATATCCCTAACTGAGTCATATAATTTAATCTTCCAAAATTTGACTAGAGCTCTTAAAAGGGCAAGCATTTTCCAAAATGCAAATATATTGTTGCTTAAGCAATGCTTGAAATGTTGGAGTAATTTGTCTCATGTGATTTTGGCCTTTCTACTTCCAGAAACAACCAAGACAGAAATGCAGAGATTGCTCAAATTAATTCATCAGCACATGGAAAATATATTGCTTTATAGCTCATCTGCAGAAGAAGGAAGGAGCAGAGAAGATAAAATACAGTTAGAGGGGAAAAGATGTTTGTAGGGGAATGCTGTGTCTTGCAACCTAGTTTCACTCTTCTCATTGCCGCACCATGCAGGCAGCAAACACCATCCTCATGGGAATTACTGTGCACTGCTGCACTGCACTCCAGGCGAATTGTCTTATCCTGCATAAAAGTAATGCAAAAGAGTTTGAAAACAGAACTGTTGTACATGGCTGAGAGACAAAGAGCAGTCATTTGACTGATCATTTCTGGGCAGGGATGCCATCCAGAGGGACAGGCTGGAGAGGAGGGCCCAGGCAAACCTTATGAAATTCAGCAAGGCCAAGTGTAAGGTCCTGCACCTGGGTAGGCACAATCCCAAGCACAAATCCAGGCTGGGTGGTGAATGGCTGGAGAGCAGCCCTGAGGAAAAGGACCTGGGGGTCTGGGTTGATGACAAGCTCAGCATGAGCCTGCAGCGTGCTCATGCAGCCCAGACAGCAACNCCTTACCATTCTATGATTCTATGATTCTATTTCAGATGCTCTGGACAGCAAAAGCCTCCTGCTCTGGATGGAACACACTGACAAATGGCAGAGTCTCCAGCATCTTCAATTTAACCTTTTATTCTGGGTGCCTTGAAAAATAGAAACAAACATACTGAAGAATGCCTGAAATGCATACGTGAGTTTTCAGGGTCTGTACTTGTCTATCAATAGCATAGTTTCATGCTCATTTGTAGCTGGGAGCTCTCGGTGTTGCTGAGAAGCGGAACAGAGTTTATGGAGTTTATGCAATTAGAGATTTGGAAGATTTCCTGTTTTATTGTGGCTATGTCCACATATAGAGACTAACTCTTTTTCAAAGTGTAAATGCACACTTCAAAAGGAACACTTTAAAAAATCCTTTTTACAGCAATTAGGACTTAGAGATGAAGCAGAGTAATTTCTTCTGCAAGAACATTGATACTGATGCAAGTGAAGGGCATCCAAAACCTTCTGAGAGGGATTAAAAAATTTGTATTCAAAATTTGTCCTTTTCCTCCTGTCTTCTGTGACATACTTTTTAATTTTAATTAATATTAGATGCTTCAGAAACAACATGAAGTATGAATTTAAAAGCAAAGAAGAGGTGACTTTTCAGCACAGCACATTTCTCAGAAAGAAATTCATGGTTCACGGTGTCCTTGCTAGGATCTTTCTTCTTATCCTACTTCTTACAAACAGGTTCCAGAGTTCTTAAACGACTCTCTGTCACACATTATTTCATTATTTTGCTTTAACCTTCACATCCTCTGTCCTATCTACACATTTATTCTCTTGGCTGTGCTTCAGCCTGTATGCTTGTATAAATAAAATGGTCCCTCACCTGTTTTGTTCGTATTTTATTTGTCAGTAGGTTATAGTATTGTTTTTTCAACTAAAATCTTCAAGTCGAAGTCAGTTGTGAGGAGAAGAAAACTGCTACAGATTCAATTTCTCTCCAGGACAGAGTTTCTGATGTGACCTCTTGAGAGGAGGCTAGAAGGCCAGACAGAAATCCTCTGGCAATGTTACAGGTTTCTTCTTAACGCTAATTGCATTTTACATATGGGACATGACTAAGAAGGAAGCGATGAAGCAAAGTAGCAGGGAGAGGGGCTAAGGCAGCTGCTTAAATACAGGGAATAGACTATCTGCTCCAATGTCTGGTTTCCAATGATGTCCCAGTAGGATGGAATGCTTGCACAAGTCTGTTCTGGAGCCCAGGACTCTCTCAGTAAAAGAGCCCTGCTCTAGCTGTACATGACTCTACATCCAGTGGCAGAGGAGTTTGACTGTTACTAGTACCACAGTTGCCTCTGAGTTTGTTGGCCGTTGGATGAGCCTCAAGCCACTTGTTGCTGCTGTTGTGAAGCACGCACCACTTCAGATTTGGCCTTTTAAATTTAGTAAGCAAGTCCAATTACAGAATCACAGAATTAATCAGGTTGGAAAAGACCTTCAAGATCATCAAGTCCAACCTATCACTCAACATCATCTAATCAACTAAATCATGGCACCAAGTGTCATATCCAGTCTCTTTTTAAACACTTTCAAGTATGGTGACTCCACCACCTCCTTGGGCAGCCCATTCCAAAGGTAAATCACTCTTTCTGTGAAGAACTTCCTAACATCCAGCTTAAACCTCCCCTGATGCAGCTCGAGACTGCGTCCCCTCTTTCTGTCATTGGTTGCCTGAGAAAAGAGACCAACTCCCACCTCATGACAATCTCCTTTCAGGTAATTGTAGACAGCCATTATGTCCCCCCTGAACATTCTCTTCTCCAGGCTGAACAACTCCAGCTCCCTCAGCCTCTCCTCATAGGGCTTGTGCTCCAGCCCCCTCACCAGCCTTGTTGCCCTTCTCTGGACATGTTTGAGCATCTCAATATTTTTCTCAAACTGAGGAGCCCAGAACTGGACACAATACTCAAGGTGTGGCCTAATCACACCTGAGGACAGAGGACCAATGACTTCTCTGGTCCTGCTGGCCAAACTATTTCTGACACAGGCCAGGATTTGTTGGCTCCACTCTGCATATCTAAGTAATTGACTTTGGACACTTTTGGTTTGATTTTTGGAATAAGGGTTCTTTGAAAGTATTTAAAAATATTTTTCTTTAATTACTCACACACTTGTTTATCTTGAAGCCCTTCAAACATGAGATACAAGTTCCCAGGGAATTCAATGAAATAGCAGTCCTATATTTTTCTGTGTTGCAAAAAAAGGTATTTTTTTTCTTCCTACAAATGTGGTTTAAATGCATTGTCTTAATGCATTCTTATTACTTGCATCTCCTAAAGACCTCAATATTTAAATATCTGTGTGTAGCAACAGTCTTATATTGTAGATTCTTGTCAGGTCTATTTTTGTACACAAAAAAATAGCTAGTCCTGATGATTAATTGGTAGTCCAATCCACCATCACACTAGTTAAAAGTAATTCCATCAGTTGCAAATTATTCTCAGGCTGCATATATTTAAAGTAACTAAGAAATTTAAAGCAAAGTAACACTTGTTCTGTCAGTGCTTTCCATAATTTTGCAGGGACATGTATTATACAATCGCAGAACCACAGAATGATAGGGGTTGGAAGGGATCTCTGGAGATCATCTAGTCCAACCCCTGTGCCAGAGCACGTTCACCTAGGACAACATCAGGCTGGATGGTGTAGGGGAGGGGGTAATTA
>WBNM01026162.1:0-15137 GCA_013399055.1 Ramphastos sulfuratus
AACTAAATCAAACCAAACTTAGCCAAACCACATCAACTCAATCTGAACCAAACCAAACTGAACTGAACTAACCCAAACCGAACCAAACCAAACCAAATCAATATGAACCGAACCAAACTGACTCAAACCAAATCCAACTGACTCAAAGTGAACTGAACCAAACCAAACAGACTCAAATGGAACTGAGCCGAACCAAACCAAGCAAAGTGAATGAAACCAACCCAACCCAAACTGAACCAGCCCAACCCAAGCCACCACCTCATTAGGGGCATTTCCTCCACGCTCAGGAAGATGCCCGAGGTCAGGGCCAGGCCACACTACCTCTGAGCATGGTCCCCTGGCAGACGCCTGGCAGGGCTGTGCAGATGCCAGGGATAATCACATTTCCTTGGGAAGAGCCAGTGGAAGCACGAGCAGGGCAGAGCAATGCTCATCATGCCCCTACAGCCCAGTCCTGCTGCTCCACACCCCTGTGCCAGTCCAGCTCAGCCAGGAGGAAGGCAGCCCTTGGGCAGGTCTTGCCTCCAGTAATTATTAACAGGAGATTAGGCAATGCTCTACGCTGGAGTAAGCCAAGTGCCCCTCGGTCAGAGCAGGAGATGTGGGGCAGAGTGGTGGGACAGCCCTCTGAGGGGATAGGCCCAGGGGACCACAGCCCCATGCCCCAGTTAGCAGCCCCAGCCCAGCACTGGACTGGGCACCCAGGGAGGTTTTGCTCTGGGTTGTGCCTGCTGGGAGCAGCAGAGCAGGACCAGCACAACATGCCCCAGCACCCTGCCAGTGAGCGGTGCAGCCAGCCTGGCTGGCAGGGCTTGGCACGGGTGGAAGAGGAATTATCCCATGGATGCCACCCCGCTGCCTGCCATCCCCCTCCTGGCTGCATCCACACCGCAGCCCCTCCAGTTTTTCTCTCTTGGGCAAAAAACACCTTCGAGAAGTTCCAGGGCTCCTCCTTTTCCCAGCCCTTTCCCACACAACAGTTCACTCCAAGTCCCACCCCGAGAGCTGGCACGTTCCTGCCAGCCTGGCTCTGCCAGGTGCCACCCATGGCACCGCTGCCCGAACCGGTGGGCAATGCACGGACCCCCTCCCCCCACCACCACCCCCGGGTTGTGCACAGCCCCACCCCAGGCACCCGCACCCCCTGGCTCCTGCGTTTGCCTCATCCAGCGATGAAAAGTTCGCTGCCGGCTCCCAGACCACACTCCCGGAGCTCAGCGGAGAGGGCAGCGACATGGCACCAGAGATGTGTGCCCCTGTTAGCCGGGCTGCTCCCTGCCCTCCAGCCAGAGGCTTTGCACCCCAGACGCTGCACCCTGCCCCTGCCGCCCCATCCTGCCGCCCCATCCGAGAGCTCCCCCAGCACGGGCAGGGATGCTGCAGCCTGGGCTGGGGGCAGAGGAGGAATGAGCACCCTGAACCCCCTCACAGCGGGCAGCCCCCAAAAATACGCTGCAGGGCACCCGAGAGCACCCCCTGCCCCCTCCCCGCAGCCCCCCGCGCCGCTCTCACCGCTGCAACCGTAGGGTACCAAGGGGACCGCGGGAAATGGGGGAGGGAGCCGGGGGGCCCGCTGCCGCCGGTGGTTTCGTTTCTGGGGCCTCCCCGCATTCAAACCGGGGCTGGACTTCGCGGAAATTGCATCACGGCAGCCCCGCCTCACCCCTCCCGCAAGCGCCGGGGGTGGGGGGGGATGAGCCGGTACCGGCACCGGGGAGGCCGGCGCTGCCTGCCCCGAACGGGACCGAGCTCTTCCACCCCGGCCCCGGCGGCAGCAGTTTCCCGCTCCGGTCCCGCATCCCCTGCATCTCCGGACGAGCCACCCCCGCGGTGCCCTCATCGCGGTGGGGATGCTGCTGCTGCTCACCCGCACAGGGTCGGGGCCGTCCCCGCACTCAGTCCCGATTCAGCGCCCGGGGGCGGCGGTACCGGCTCCGGGCTGTGATAACGCCGATGCCAAGTGTCAGCCGTGCCCAGCCCGGTGAGGGTTCGGCGCTCCGCTGCCAACCGGGCAGCGCTTAAAAAGGGTTGCCGGGGCGGGGGGAGGCGGCCAGGCGCCGCTTTCCTTTCTTCCCCGGCACCGCCACTTTCGTTTTCCATCTCGTGCCCTGCTGAGCTGCACCCAGCTCCAGAGTCCAACCCGCAGGAGCCAAGAAAAAACAACCCCGAGCTGCCCCTGTCCTCAGCACCTCCCAGGGCATGAGGAGGGGTGTCTGAGCACCCCAGGTGTGAGAGTTCTGAGCACCCAAGTGCCAAGGTGGTGTGAGGCCACCGTCAGCACTCAGGGTGTGGGGAGCCCTCAGCATCCCCAGCCCAGGAGGTTCCTGTAATCCATGAGAGCGCAGAGCCCTGGCACAGGCTGCCCAGAGAGGTTGTGGAGTCTCCTTCTGTGGAGAGCTTCCAACCCCCGCTGGGCACTGTGACCCTGGGCAAGCTGCTGTGGGTGCCCTGCTTTAGCGGGGGGGGGTGGCCTGGCTGATCTCCAGAGCTGCCTTCCACTCCCCACCACACTGGCATTCTGTAACCCATACCCCAGGCCCCAGACTAGACCACAGGAGCTGCAACAGCTCCTTCTCTCTCACCAGCCTGGACATGAAGCTTCAGGAAGGACCAAGCCACAGGGTGGACGCTGTGCTGGGTGCAGCCAGGCCCCAGGCTTCCCACCTCATAAAATTATCTTCATGCCAGTAGCCAGCTGCGAGCCCTGGAACACAACCAGACCCAAGCACCACGCCTCGACGAGCGGCAAGCGGAGGGGACTGCAGGCACCGGAGGCAAAGGCTCCCTGCCCACAGCACGGCTGTGGGATCCTCCACTGAGGGGTGAGCACCGTGTGCCGGGGACACCCTGCAGGGCCCCAACGCAACACCAGCTAGGGAGATAAAAGTCTGTCCTCGAAAGGAGGAGGAGAAGAAAACAGGGAGGAAGCGAGAGGCAGCCCGGCGGGAGCAGGGGAGGAAGGAGGAGGCAGTGTTTGGTCTCTGGTGTTTGTCAACACTAGAGCAGGGAGGAAGAGGAAGGAAATTTTTTTGACCTTCCAGCTATGTGTGGTTGCATCCATTGGGAATCTAAGAGGGAGCCCAAGCTCGGAGGACCTCAACACAAGGGATTGACTGGGATCTGCTGGAGAGGGTCCAAGGGAGGGCTATGAGGATGAGGAGGGGACTGGAGCATTGCCTGATGAGGAGAGGCTGAGGGACCTGGGGCTGTGCAATCTGGAGAAGACTGAGAGGGGATCTAATCAATGTTTATAACTACCTGAGGGTTGGGGGTCAGGAGGGGGGGGGGACAGGCTCTGCTCACTGCTGCCTGGGATAGGACAAGGAGCAATGGATGGAAGCTGCAGCACAGGAGGTTCCAGCTCAGCACCAGGGGCAACTTCTTGCCTGGAAGGGTCCCAGAGCCCTGGCACAGGCTGCCCAGAGAGGCTGTGGAGTCTCCTTCTGTGGAGCCTTTCCAGGCCTGTCTGGATGTGTTCCTGTGTGCCCTGAGCTAGGTCTGGCAGGGTGGTTGGACTGGATGAGCTCTTTGGGTCCCTTCCAACCCCTGTCATCCTGTGAGCCCAAGGTGTGAGCTCCCACCCAGCAGATGCCAGAGAGCCCCAAAGGAAAGGGGAGGGGGCATGGGGCAGCCCAGGCTTGTGGGTGCTGGCTGGCTGGCACCAGAGTGGTGGGTGGCTGTGGGAAGCAGCCAGGCACGAGCAGCAGACCCACCTGGCTGCTTCCCAAAGCACCAGCACCAGCAGAGCTGCCTGGTCCTCTGCTCTGCTCTGCTCCATGTTTTGCCAGTAAGCAGCCTCACAGCAGGAGCTGACCCCACAGAGCCCTCACTCAGCAACCCTGCCCAGGAAGGACTTTCTTGGCCTTTTCCTAGCAGCTGCCATGGGAAGCATCTTCAGCTGGAGCAGCATGGGGGGAGCTCAGCCAGGCCAAGGAGCTCAGGAGGGCATCAGCCCTGGGCCCCAGCTCTGGGATGGAGCTCATGCCTGGCTTGTGTAGCCTGGGGGGCAGAAATTGTATCCCCCTACAGCACTGACTCTAAGGCCTACCAAGCAGCCCTGTCACAGCCCAGGGGGCCCCCAGAAAGCAGGAAAACCCAACAGAGCCCCCTCCAAGATGCCAGAGCCAGGATGGGCAATGCCAGGTTCACCCAGGCAGAGCAGCCCTGACAGTGAGGCTGTGTTTGGACTTTCCAGGTGGGATACTTGGAGGTTTCACTGGAGTTCTGCAGGAGGAATATTTGGGAGTTTCCTCAGATATTCCAGGTGGGATAGCTGGAGGTTTCCTCATGGAAAATCCAAGGAAAACCTGCAAATATTCCAGGTGGGATAGCTGGAGGTTTCCTTGTGGGATATTTGGAGGTTTCCCTTGGATTTTCCAGGTGGAATATCTGGAGGTCTCCCACCTGGAAAAGGTGAGGAAATCTGGGAGTTTCCTCCAATTTTGCAGGTAGGACAGGTGGGGGTTGCAGTGCAGTTTTCCAGGTGGGATGTTTTCCCTACAAGCCCCAGCAGCAAACAGCTCTCAGCAGCTTACATAAAGCTCTGAGCTTCCTTGACATGAAAAAAAAAAAAAGCAGCCACAGGAAGAGAGAAGAGCAGCAGGGCAGGAGCTGAGCTCGGCTGTTACTTAATCTCTGGTCGGCAGAGCTGAGGAAGCCTCTGCCCGAGCCCAGAGCAGGGAGGAGGAGGAGGAGAGAGGAGGAGGAGGCAAAGCTGCGTCACCAGAGCAGCAGAGCAGGGCGGGGGAAGAACCGAAACCGAGCATCCGCCGCTGCCAGACAAACAACCGCTCCGCTGACGGCTCCGAGTTTCGATTTCCCATCCCGGTGTGATGTGGCCAGCGGGCCCCGGGGGGGATTTCCCCACGAAGCTGCTGTCCCCCAGCCCCCCAGCCCCGCGCTCGCTGCCTTTGTGTGCCGCAGAACCTTCCAAGGACGAGCCGAGAGCCGCCGAGTCCTGCCCGTGAGGATGCTGCTGGAGCATCTCACAGCATCCCAGATCGGGTGGGGTGGGAAGTGACCTTTTAAAGCTCAGCTTGTCCAACCCACCCCACACACACACACTCCCCGCAGCCAGCAGGGACGTCCCCAGGCAGATCAGGTCGCTCAGAGCCCCATCAAGCCTGACCTTGACTGTCTGCAGGGATGGGACCTTTACCACCACCTCTCTGGGCAACCTGTTCCGGTGTCCAGAGTAAAGAACTTCCTCCTAACGTCTCCTGCAGGATCCCCAGAGCTGGCAATGTTACCTTTGCCAGGCTGAAAAGAGAAGAAAAAAGGAATCACAGCATGCAGCAGCTTGGCAGGGACCCTCAAAAGTCATCTTCTCCAAATCTTACCACCCCCTGCCTTGCTAACATCCCCCAACCCAGTGACTGAGAAACTGGGGGCTTTTAGCAGCCTGCTGCTCCCTGGTAGCCTGTGAGCAGCAGCCTGGCAGGACCATGGCATGGCCACACTGCCACAGGGATGCTTGGGCAGCCCAGGAGCCTCTGTGGGTGCTCCCCAAATGCTGCTGCTGTGGGTGCCTACAGGAGCAGACACAGGAGGCTGTGCCTCCTCCACCCCCCAACCCGGGGAAAAACAGGGACTTGGCATGAGTCATCTGCAGCCCTTATGTAATTTGTGGCTGGATCTGAGTCCTCCACACCCAGCACGGCCCTGGGCTGCCCAGGGGATGCTACCCAGCCTGTGCCAGGGAGGGAAGGGGGGAGCAGAGCTGAGCACCTAAGGGGACCCCAACACCAGCAGGCACTGAGCCCCCAGCCCTGCTGCAGGGCCCCCAGGCTCACGCAGTGATTTGTCCTCCCTGGCATTCATCTTCATGCTTCAGTTGTGGGCTGCACGACCCTGCCCTGGCAGCACTCAGCCCATGGGGTGCCCAGCACAGAGCCCCAGCTGTGGGTGATGGTGCTGCAGTGGGGAGAGCCTGGCCCTGCTCTGCCTGTGGGATGTGCTCCCTCCTGGAGATGCTTCCCCACCTCTGCTGGAACCAGGGCTGAAGAACCAGCAGATGAAGCAGCCACAAGCACCACAGGACTTTCTCCTCGGCCAAAGAATCCTCCTCAAGCCCCAGAGGCCTCATCCTTGCTGGCCCCAGACCACTTACCCACACACTAACTGACAACCTCCATTCACAGCTTGCTGTGGATGACTTCTCCTTTGCTTTTTCCTTCCCAAGCCTCAGGCCCAACCCTACCACAAGTCACCCTCAACCCTGCAAGCATCCAGGGGAGGGCAGGGAAGCAGTGTGGCACAACCAGGGGCTGCACAACCACCCTGGGAGCAAAGCACACGGCCAGAGCATCCCAATAGGTCCAGTATGGGGAGGGCAGGGCAGGGCAGGGCTGCCCACCAGCACCTCCTTGCCCAGCTGCGCCCCCCCAGAAGCTGCTGCACAAAGGAGTGCACCAGCCCAAAGGTGCCTGCAGAGCTGTTAGTGCTCAGGGAGGTGTTTACACCCCCAGGGAGTGTTGTTTTGCAGGACAAAGTACACCCAGGGCAGGAATGCTTCCCTGGTGAAGTGATCCATTGTCCCAGCTAAAGGTGTGTGGGGCTGGCAGGAGGGGCAGAGGAGGGGCACTCACTGCCCAGCACTCCTCATACCAGCATGAAGATGCCACAAACACTCAGGCAGCTTTAAAGAGGAGCCAGCAGGTCCCTCCAGCCCTCCCCTTGGGACCTGGCCACCTTCCCTCAACCCACCTGAACCCAAGATGGACAACCTGGGCGGGTTTGGCCAAGGCAGGGTGCTGGCAACAGAGCTCCTCAGGGCTGGGCAAGCTCAGCAACACTTCCAAGCCCCCAGCACTGGTGGGGGAAGGTGTCCCTGTGGGCAGAGGGACCCTCACCATCTCAGTGTGGGAGGGGAGGGCTTTGGGCTAGAAACTTACCCCTGGGTCCAGTTCCACAGTGCTGGAGAGGCTCATGGTGATCAGAGTCCTTGGTCTGACAGACTGGTGGTACCTGTGGCACCTTAATGGGCAGTCTGGGAGGGGCAAGCCTTGGATTAGGCAGGGCTGGAGAAGAGGAGGCTGAGGGGAGACCTCCTGGCTCTCTACAGCTCCCTCAAAGCAGGCTGGAGGCAGGAGGGGGTTGGACTCTTCCAGGTAACAAAAGGCAGAGCAGAGGAAATGGCCTCAAGCTGCCCCAGGGGAGGTTCAGGTTGGACATTAGAAGGAACTTCTTTGCCACCTTCTTGTGGCCTTCCAGGATCTGAAGGGGGCTACAAGAAAGCTGGGGAGGGACTTTTGAGGCTGTCAGGGAGTGACAGGACTGGGGGGAATGGAGCAAAGCTGGAAATGGGGAGAGTCAGACTGGATGTGAGGAGGAAGTTGTTGAGCATGAGGGTGGTGAGAGCCTGGCAGGGGTTGCCCAGGGAGGTGGTGGAAGCCTCATCCCTGGAGGTGTTTAAGGCCAGGCTGGATGAGGCTGTGGGCAGCCTGATCTGGTGTGAGGTGTCCCTGGGCATGGCAGGGGGGTTGGCACTGGCTGATCCTTGTGGTCCCTTCCAGCCCTGCCTGATTCTGTGACAAGGGCTCTCAAAGGCTGGCACAGGCTGCCCAGGGAGGTGCTTGAATCCCCATCCCTGGAGGGGTTTCAAAGCCACAGAGATGTGGTGCTGAGGGCCAGGGTTTAGCACCAGGCCTGGCAGAGAGCATGGCTGGACCAGAGGAGCTGAAAGGTCTTGTCCAAGCCAAACAATGTTTTGTTTCTGTGACTCCTCCTCATCAGCTGTGGCCACATACCCAGGCTTGGCCACAAAACCCAACCTGAAGCCCTGGGGGAAGAAATCATTTTCCTTCCTGATTGCATTCATGGCTCTTCTAAAAATAGCTCCTGGAGCTGCTGCTTATCAGCTCTGGGTGCAACCTGGGCCAACCCAGGCCACCAGACTTCGGAGCCACCTCTCACATGAGCCCTGGGGACACTCTGCCTGTGCTGGGGACATCCCAGCCCTGCTCAGCACACCCCTTGGCTCAGCTTCACAGCTGCCAGGAGGTGGAGATGACATTGAGTGCCATGAGCAAATGCCAGGAGCCCAGGGACAGCCTCACCTCCATCCCTGCACCCCCTCAGGAGCTCAGGGACAGCCTCACCATCATCCTTGCACCCCCTCAGCAGCCAGGGACAGCCTCACCTCCATCCCTGCACCCCCTCAGGAGCTCAGGGACAGCCTCACCATCATCCTTGCACCCCCTCAGCAGCCAGGGACAGCCTCACCTCCATCCCTGCACCCCCTCAGGAGCTCAGGGACAGCCTCACCATCATCCTTGCACCCCCTCAGCAGCCAGGGACAGCCTCACCTCCATCCCTGCACCCCCTCAGGAGCTCAGGGACAGCCTCACCATCATCCTTGCACCCCCTCAGCAGCCAGGGACAGCCTCACCTCCATCCCTGCACCCCCTCAGGAGCTCAGGGACAGCCTCACCATCATCCTTGCACCCCCTCAGCAGCCAGGGACAGCCTCACCTCCATCCCTGCACCCCCTCAGGAGCTCAGGGACAGCCTCACCATCATCCTTGCACCCCCTCAGCAGCCAGGGACAGCCTCACCTCCATCCCTGCACCCCCTCAGGAGCTCAGGGACAGCCTCACCATCATCCTTGCACCCCCTCAGCAGCCAGGGACAGCCTCACCTCCATCCCTGCACCCCCTCAGGAGCTCAGGGACAGCCTCACCATCATCCTTGCACCCCCTCAGCAGCCAGGGACAGCCTCACCTCCATCCCTGCACCCCCTCAGGAGCTCAGGGACAGCCTCACCATCATCCTTGCACCCCCTCAGCAGCCAGGGACAGCCTCACCTCCATCCCTGCACCCCCTCAGGAGCTCAGGGACAGCCTCACCATCATCCTTGCACCCCCTCAGCAGCCAGGGACAGCCTCACCACCATCCTTGCACCCCCTCAGCAGTCAGGGACAGCCTCACCACCGTCCCTGCATCCCCTCCGGAGCCCAGGTACAGCCTCCCCCCCATCCCTCCACCCCCTCAGGAACCCAGGGACTGCCCCCCCCCCCGCCTTCCACCCCCTCAGCAGTCGGGGACAGCCTCACCACCATCCCTGCAGCCCCTCAGGATGCACATTTTGGTGCAGGCTGCATCCTCCCCCCCTTGCAAGCCCAGGCAAAGGGTGGAAGCAGCAGAATTAGGCCATACTGGGTTGCTTTCATGGTTTTACTGAGGGTGTGACACACAGGACTGGAGGTTTCTGAACAGTGACCCTGCAGATGGAAGGGACTTGGAAATGAGCTCTGTCTCCACAGGGACACAGCCTCCATCCCTCTGCTGCCATGAGCCAGGGCCAAGCATCACAGAATCATATTGGCTGGAAAAGACCTTGAAGATCATCTAAGTCCAAGCCTTACCCCAGCCCTGCCTAGGCACCACCAAGCCATGGCCCTCAGCACCACAGCTCTGAAACCCCTTCAGGGATGGGTTCTGCACCACTGCCCTGGGCAGCCTGGGCGAGGCCTGGACAAGCCTCGAGGGGAAGAAATTGTTCCTCATGGCCAACCTGAACCTGCCCCGGGACAAGCTGAGGCTCTTAACCCTATTGCTTGTTCCTTGGGAAGAGAGACCACTGCTGAGATCTCCTCCTGTTGCTGTCCCATCTTTCCTCCTGACCCAAAACCTCTGGCCAGAGGCAGAGTTCAGCTGTGCTGCTGCTTCCCTTCACATCCACAGACTGACTCTGGTTGTTTGATAGAATCACAGAACCATGTAGGCTGAAAGAGACCTTCAGGATCATGGACTCCAACCCTGAACTCAGCACTGCCAGGGCACCACCAAACCACAGCCCTCAGCACCACAGTTTTTAAGAGCTGGGTTGGCTTAGATGATCCCCAAAGATCCCTTCCAATCCCCACCCCACTGGAGCTGTGACCCAGCCACACTTCACAACCAGACACAGAAACACAACCCAGCAGCTCTCTCTCCAAAAACAAAAAATATTTATTAGCTCATGCCCAGGACCTGTGGCTGCTGCCAGAACAACTTCCCAAGCACCTGACTCCATCCAGCTGCAGCCACACAGCCCAGGTGTGCCCCACAAGAGCCTGGCAGCCACTTGAATGGTCCATGGAGCACTGGGCAAGGGGTGGGGGCCTGAGCACCCCATGCCAGAGTGGCTGCTCACACCCAGCAGGAAGGGCATGGCAACACCTGGGGAGATGCTGGGGACTGGCCTGGTCCTGCACCAGGGCCTTTAGCAAGCACAAGAAGCTCCTGCAGCTCATCCCAGAGCACCTCCTCTGCCTCAGAGGGCTTCACCTCCACAGCCAAAGGGCTTTGCCCAAAAGTGGTTTGCTTTAAAAAGCAATCCCAAAGAATGGAGGAGGGGAAACAAAACTTCTTTTCCCCCCTTTTTTTTTCGTTTGTTGAGAAAACTGGAAATAGAGCCCCGAGCCTCAGAAGCTGACAGCTCTGCCTGCCCCTCTGGGTTTCTCTGTCCCTCCCTCCCTCCTCCCCAGCACACCTGGGCAAAGCCACCCTGACAACCACCCCAAGAGCTCCTGCTTGTTTCTGCCCCCACCCCAGGCCAGCACACCACAGGCAGAAGTCTCCTGGGGCTTGCCCCCACCCTGCCATGGCCTCTTCCCCTCCTGCTTTGGATGATCTCACAGAGCCCATGGACAAGCAGGTCTGGAAATCCCCTGCCCTCCCTGCATCTCCTCCAGGAAGTAGCCCCCCCAGCCCCGTCCTCAGCAGCCGGATCAGTGCCTGCTGGGCTCCTCACCTGCTTTCAGCCTTCTCCCTGCCCTGTGCCCCTGCCCACTGCTCACTGGCAGAGGCAGAGCCAACAAGCCAGAGCAGAAGACCTCTTCCATGAGAACAAGGGAGAAAAGCTTTATAGAAAAATAAGCTTTTGTGGGTTTTTGTGTGTTTCAGTTTGTTTTCTTCTCTTCTCCAAACAGGGCACAGCAGTTTTGCCTCTCTCCAGGCATCTTTCCTCCTCCTCCTCCTCCCTAGCTCTGGCCTGCACCTCCTGGTTACCAGGAGCAGCTCTGAGCAGAGTGCAGCCCAAGTCGCACCCTTGGGTTGCAGCAGGGCCGGAGCAGAGGCAGGTCCAACCCAGAGCAGCAGGGCCAGCGTCCCTCCAGGTGAGTTCCCCCCCGACAGCCGCCTCACTTCTGCTCCACCTCCTCGGCCACCGCAGCCACCTCGACGGCGCCGGCAGCGCTCTGCTGGTCCGCGCCGTGCATGGCGCCGGCCGGGACGGTCACCACCGCGCCCCCGCAGGGAGCCACCTGCGCCACGTTCTGGATGGCCGTGCCCAGTCCCGGCAGCGTCAGCAGCTGGAAGGGGCTCACCACCTTCACCACCGTGCTGCCGTCCTGCACCGCCGCCGTGCTCAGCACCGTCAGGTTGGTAGCGTCCGGGTGGAGCTCCACCGCCCCGGGGAAGGGGGAGCCGGCAGAGGCCAGTACCGTGTAGCCTCCCAGCAGCGGGGAGGAGGAGGAGGCTGGGGAGCTGCTGGCGGCCGGAGGCTGAGACGGGCTCTTGCCCAGCACCGAGGGTGGGAGGCTTGAGACCACTTTGCCGAGAGGGAGGTTGGTGAGCTGCGAGACTGGCACGCCGGGGGGCACGGCGAGCTGGGCCGGCTGGGCCAGCACTTGGGAGGTGATGGCAGCTGGTCCGGAGGTGGCCCTGGTCAGCCTGGGGCGTTTCAGAGGTGTGGGGAGGGGGACAGGCGTGAGAGTCATCAGGACGTTGTTGAGGTGCTGCGATTTGTGCTTCAGCTCCTTGGCTCGCTTGCGGTGCTCATCACACTGCTGCTCCAGGGCTGCGGGGACAGGCCAGAGGGGGCTGGGCTGGAGCTGCCTTCCTGAGCCCAGCCGGTCCTGCCCACCAGTGGGCTGGAAGGCACCTCCAGAGCTCAGCCAGTCCTACCCACGAGTGGGCTGGGCTAGAAGGAACCTCCAGAGCTCAGCCAGTCCTACCCACGAGTGGGCTGGGCTGGAAGGCACCTCCAGAGCTCAGCCAGTCCAGCCCCCTCTGTACTCAGGAGGGACATCCTCCACCAGAGCAGGTTGCCCACAGCCCTGTCCAGCCTCGCCTTGAATATCTCCAGGGATGGGGCCCCCAACCACCTCCCTGGGCAGCAGTTTGGCTCAGCTGGAACAAGCTGGGGGCAATGCTTGCAGAAGCAGCAGCCACAGGTTCACAGATTAGGTTGGAAAAGACCCTCAAGGCTTATCTTGTCCAATCCCCAGTCCCACCACAGCTGGTTTAGCATCCACCAAGCTCTACCACAAACCTCCCTTTCTCACACAGAAGACAGCAGCCTGAAACTGTGCCAGAGGGTTATGTTGGAGATCAGCAAAAACTTCTTTCCCTGCAAGAGCAGTCAGGGATTGGCACAGGCTGCCCAAGGAGGTGGTGGAGTCCCCAAGCCCTGGAGGGGTCAAAAAAAAAAANCAGCCTGGAGAGGAGAAGGCTTCCAGGAGACCTTGGAGTGGCCTTCCAGGATCTGAAGGGGGCTCCAGGAAGGCTGGGGAGGGACTATTGACAAGGTCTGGTAATGACAGGAGGAGGAGGAATGAGTTTGAAGTGTCAGAGGGGAGACTGAAACTGGATGTTAGGAGGAAGTTGTTTGCAGTGAGGGTGGTGAGACACTGGCACAGGTTGAGGGTGGCACAGGTTGCCACTTTGATCTTTGATCACGTTGGGTGATTCTGTGCTCCACAACCTCCCTGCAGATCACATTCTGTGCTCCACCACCTCTCTGGAGGTGTTCAAGGCCAGGTTGGATGAGGCCTTGAGTGACCTGTGCTAGTGGGAGGTGTCCCTGCCTATGGCAGGGGGTTGGAACTGGCTGAGCTTTGAGGTCCCTTCCAACCTTCCCATTCTATAAGGTGGGCCTCAGAGGCCTTCTCCAGCCCAGCAGTGCTGGGGCCATACCTGCCAGGTCCCTTGTGTACTGCTCCCGGGAGCGATCCATCTGACACTTGTGGCTGGCCAGCACCTTCTTGACCAGATCCAGCATCCCAAAGTTCTGGACTACATTGTTGAGTAAAACAGCATCTTAAAAACAAAAGAGAGAGAGTTTTGAGGAGAGGACAATTCCTTAGGCACAGTGTCCATGGCTTGCCAAGGAGCTGCTCACCAGCCCAGACCTGCAGCGAGGCAGCACAAGAGGCTGGGGAAGAGGAGACAGCAGAAGCCATAAGAAAGTGCAGGAGGTCACCAGAGTCTAAAGAGTCCTCACCCTGCTTAGCTGGGCTGATAAGAAATCTGCTGGCACAGTCTCTGGTGCTGTGTTGTTAGCCCAGTGACCTAAATGCCAACTCATCTCCTGAGCCCAAGTTTTGGCCAGACCCAGAGGCAGCAGATAGGAAGCTCCAGGCAAGGGAACTGGAGAATCAAAACCACTCGAGGTGTCCCCAGGCACAGTCAAAAGCCTGCCCAGGGAGCAGCCAGAAGTGGGACTGAGTTATGATGAGTAACTGTGCCCAGGTGGCCAAGAAAGCCACCAGCATCCTGGCTTGGATCAGCAATGCTGTGGGCAGCAGAAGCAGGGCAGGGATTGTGCCTCTGTATTGAGTGCTGCTGGTGTGGCACACCTCAAATCCTGGGGTCAGTTTTGGGCCCCTCACTCTGAGGGCATGGAGCAGGTCCAGAGAAGGGCAAGGAAGCTGGGGAAGGGTCCCCAGGGAAGGGTCCCTGGGGAACAGGGCTGGGGAGGAGCAGCTGAGGGTGTGCAGCTTGGGGCAGAGGAGGCTGAGGGGAGACCTTTGGCTCTCTGCAGCTCCCTGAGAGGAGGCTGGAGCCAGGTGAGGGTTGGGCTCTGCTCCCAAGGAACGAGGGACAGAAGGAAATGGCCTCAAGTTGCTCCAGGGGAGGCTTAGGTTGAAGGTGAGGAACAATTTCTTCCCCAAAGGGTTGTCAAGCAGTGTGAGAGTCTCTGATGTTCCATTGTCCCCAGCCCCGGGCAGCGCTAAAGGTCTGAATGGGCAAGGCAAGGGCCAGCAACGACCCTCTAACAGCTCTGGAGTCCCAGGCCAGACCTGCCCCTCGCAGGCAAACTAACAACAGGAAGAGGTAAGTTCTGGGATGGCAGGACTGGGGCTCTCCTCTGAGTCAGTTCTGGATTCAGCTGCACCCAGCACCAACAACAAAGGACCTGGAGCGATCCCCTCAGACTTTGCTGGATCTCCAGCCTCAACCTCCCCTCTCCCAGCTTCCATCCATTCCCCCTGCCCCCATCACTCCCAGGCCTTATCAGAAGCCCCTCCCCAGCTTTCCTGCAGCCCCTTTCAGGCCCCGGCAGGCTGCTCTGAGCTCTCCCAAGCCCAGGTCCTCACCACCAAGCTGCAGGGGAGGATCCTGCGCTCGCTGCTGCAAGCCCTTCATGGTCTCCAGCAGCTCCTGGTGGAACTCCTGGATCACCTCTTCCAGGAGACCCATGTCCTTCAGGCCTCGCCAGAAAGCAAAGGTGTCACCTGGAGGGACAGAAAGCAGGGCAGGAGTCCTCAGAGGGGTGTTAGTGGTGACCTGCTCGGGCTGCCCTCTGGCCCTGCCAGGCTGCAGGGACAGGGTGTTGGGTGTGCACCCAAAGGAGGGCAGGGTGAAGGACAAGCTTTGCCCAGCCTGTCACACCGATGCTCAGAGGAGCTCCCTCTCCCCCTCCACTTCAGCATTCAAATTCAGAGGGTAAGTGACCAAAGCTCCTCTGGAAACCCAAACCTCCTGTGTGCAGCCAGACCCCATCCATCCCCAGCTCAGAGCACTCCAGAGGAGCAGGAATCCTTTCATGGCCTCTCTGATTTTCAGTTTGCTGCTCCTTTAGAGCCACCCCAAGCTCTTGGCCTGATCTTTACCAGGAACAACTTCCTCCCAAGAGGATCAGAGGATGGCAGGGGTTGGAAGGGACCCAAAGAGCTCATCCAGTCCAACCACCCTGCCAGAGCAGGACCAGACAATCCAACTCAGGGCACACAGAACACATCCAGACAGGCCTTGAAAGGCTCCAGAGAAGGAGACTCCACAGCCTCTCTGGGCAGCCTGCGCCAGGGCTCTGGGACCCTTCCAGGCAGGAAGTTCCCTCTTGTGTTGAGCTGGAACCTCCTGTGCTGCAGCTTCCATCCATTGCTCCTTGTCCTATCCCAGGCAGCAGTGAGCAGAGCCTGTCCCCCCCT
>WBNM01026164.1:0-12110 GCA_013399055.1 Ramphastos sulfuratus
TCTAAAGGGTAGGTGTCAAAAAGGTTATTTCCATTGGTCCCAGTGAGAGGACAAGGCACAATGGGAACAAATTAGGATGCAATGAGTTCTACCTAAACATAATGTAAAAGGTCCTTAAGTTAAAAATGAGACAATACTGGAAGAGGCTACCCAGAGAGGTGGTGGAGTCTTCTTTTCTGGAGACTTTGAAAACCTGTCTGGATGCATACTTGTGCAACCTGATCTAGGTGAACCTGCTTTTGCAGGGGACTTGGACTGCATAGGATATAATAGGATAAAATAGAATCATTAAGGTTGGAAAAGTCCTTTAAAATCATCAAGTCCAACCATAACTCAACTACCATGGCCACTAAACCATATCCAGAAGTGCCACATCTACACAACTTCTTGAACACCTTCAGAGATGGTGACTCCACCACCTCTGAAGATACTCTGTTCCAATGCCTCACCACTCTCTCAGTAAAGAATTTTTTTCTAATCTCCAATCTGGATGATCTCCAGAAGTGCTTTCCAACCCCTATGGTTCTATGATTTTGTGTGTGATTCTGTAACACTGCTTGCCCTTCAGGAAGTGGGCATCGCATAGCCATGTCACTAGAGCTGGCCACCCCTTAGTATTCTATAGGAGTAGCAATTTTTTTTTTCTTCGAAGGTAGCAAGAGCTACCCAGTAAGGACAAGAGTTTTTTAGAATTAGTGTTGTTAGTTAATCTTACTAGTTATCCCATCATTATCAACATTAAATTAATGAGAATTAATTTATTCCTTCAATGATTATCTGTGAGCTGAAACTGGGCAGCACTTTTGTCATACTACTATGGTTAGAACTTCATATGTGCTTTATGCAACATGTGCTTACTTCTGAGTAGTATTTTCTTGAACCATTTTTTCACTCTTGTACAGATGGCTTTTGTACTGACGTATGTGGAATTGCATAACAGAACTTTTACTTTCTTATGAAACTTTGATCAGACTCATGGTAGTGGCATGTTATATGCTATGTCTTCTGTAGACTTTAACCAAAGGATAATGTACTAGAAATACAGGTAATGCCAGTCGTGTCACAGCATAACACCAGGCCAGGAGAGCATTTTTTAAATCAACAATTCCTTTAGAACTACAATTAAAGAAAGACAGAAATACATACTTGATCTTAGAAAAATGTAAAGAATACCATAACAACCATGTGGATTGTGTTATTTGCTCACCCTGCAAAGGAATTGTTAAGCACTGCTGTCTGCAGCAGCATTCTTTCTGGAGTTTTGATGGCCATATTTACTCTTTATCTTCAGTTTGTTTCATTAGTCATTAAATGGGCTACTGAATAATTTCTGAACATGATAGTTTAAATGAACATAAATGTGACAGCTGCCTTAATATGAGCTAGCAATGTGCCTAGGTGGCCTAGAAGGCAAATAACATCCCATCTTGTATCAGAAACAGTGTGGCCAGCAGAACTATGGGATTCCCCCTATACTGGGCACTGATGAGGCCACCCCCCAAATACTGTGTCCATTTTTGGGACCCTCCCTACAAGAAAGCTATTGAATTATGGAGCATGTGTTACAAATTATGTAAAATTAATAATCTATGTTAATTTTGATATCCAGGTGATGATTGTTAATAACTATGAAAATTGTTTATTAACATTAAATCTCCTCAGAAAACTTACTTACAAGGTTCAAAACTCATGTTTGGAAATTTATACACACAGGCAACAGGCAAAACTGGNTGGCTCCAGGTTCTTTGTCCTGTTTCCCACAGTTGCTTCTCCCCATAGCAGAAGGGAGAGGAGAGTAGAAAAATGTGTCTGGGCAAGCCAGGACACTTATAAGCCTATTTTGGCCTGCTTAGGCCTACCATGATAGCATGTCCAAAGAGCAGTGGAGCTGATGAAATGTCTAGAGCACAATTCTCAGGAGAAGCATGTGAGGGAAATGAGATTGAGGTGAGACCTCATTGCTCTCTAGAACTGCCTGAGAGGAGGCTGTAACAAGGTGGGTGTTCGTCTCTTCTCCCAAGCAGCAAGTGATAGGACAGTATGAAATGGCCTCAAGTTGTGCCCAGGGAGGTTTAGACTGGATATTAGACAAACTTTCTTCACTGAAAGTGTTGTTGAGAATTGAGGCATGGCTGCTCAGGAAAGTGATTGAGTGATCCTTCCTGGAGGTATTTAAGAGACTTGCAGATGTGGCATTCACAGATATGGTTTAGCTGTGGACTTGACAATGTTGGGTTTAGGGTTAGTCCAAAATGATTCTATTATTATGTGAATTCTGTTTTCCAAGGCAGGTTCAGGATCACACAGGCAGAACACACTTGAGTCATGCCTTGATTAGGTAAGGATCAAAAGAAAAGTAATGAGTTTAAATCCAGTTCCTGACCTAAGGGACAGATGGTGAATGGATGGAGGCCCCAGACAATGCTTCTCACAGCTCTTCCTTTCAACAGCTGTTCTCACAACAGTCGCATCCAAGGTTGCACAGTGGCATTGATTAGACTAGATCTTGAACAAAGACAGATGAAACCCTAGCTCATTGGGAAAAGTTATTTCAGAAGAAAGAGAATAAATAGTTACACATCTGGTCAGTGCAGTTCAAGCCTGTTATGATACTTAGTTTTGTCATTTATATTTCAAATATATATACCATCTTTGACATAAATTAAAAAAAATGCAGCACACTGAAATCATTGCCCCTGTTGTGTAACTTAGTGTACTGTACTGACATTTTTCTTGTGTGTAATGTATCTTTTTTATGTTAACCCAGATACTGCAATTCATCTAAGGTATGAGTTATACTACTGACCCACCCCAGAAGTTTTACTGAACTGAATCCACAGTGGTTTTGGAACTTGTTTGGTTTGTTACCTTAAAATTTTAAATGCAAGCATTATTGCTGAAATTCCATGAGTACTGTGAGTCAGATTAGTATTGTCACAGAAAAATATGGATACCCTTCTTCTCATTCTCTGCAGCTTGCTTGTGTCCCAGCTGCTTTGATTCTTAGTGTGAGCACAGGTCTTCATATAGGCCATAACAATTTTAATCTGGCAGTAATGTTTAATTTAGAAACACAATAATTAATTCTGCAAATTAATTAAGCAGTTTCCCAAGTTGTTTTGTCAGTTTAAAAAAAAACAGGGTAGCGCAGAGACAGAAGAGAAGAAGTACCATCTATTTTAACAGAAGTGCCAACTCAGATCATCCAGGATACATAGGTATCTCAAAAGGCTGGAGAAGTGGACTGATAAGAACTCCAGGAAGTTCAGTAAAGCAAAGTGCTTAGCTCTGTGCCCAAAAATAACCCTATGCAGAATTACAGGACCAGCTGTAGAGCAACATGGCAGAAAAATCTCAGGGGATCTAGGTAGGCATCAAGCTGACCATGAGCTAGCATTGTACCCTTAAAGCAGAGCAAGCCAATGGTATCAGAGTGTGTGCTAGGCAGAGTATCGCCAGCAGACTGAAGGCAATGATCTTTTCCTTCTGCTCAGTGCTGGTGCTATGTGCCTGGGTTCTGTGTCCAAGTCTGGCTTGTACTAGGCAAGTCTAGCAAAGAGCCAAAAAGATGATGAAAGACTTGAAGCATCTACCATGCAAGGAGAGGCTGAGAGAGCTTGGACTCCTTATCCTTGAAAAAGTAAGTATAAAAGTTAACACCTGATGAGAGGTGTAAGTAGATAATGTGAGACAATGAGCAAATCTGGAAATTCCACCTCAACAAAGTAAAAAAACACTTTATATTGTGATGGTGGTCAAACATTGGACCAAATGCCCAGAAGAGTGGACTGTTCAACCTTGGAAATATTCAGACCTTAGCTGGATACAGTCCTTGGCAACCTGAGCATGCAGGTGTCTGGTGTCTCCCAGTATCTGGTGTTCTTCCAGCTCCAGTGCTTCTGTGACTCTATGAAGTGGAATGTATAGTGGATGGAAGCAATTCATTAGATACCCACAGTAATTAGTATTGTCACAAAAACTGGTATTGTCTGCTATATTTCTAACTGCTCTGTGTATATCTTGCAGAACGGGCATAACTAGAATGTGAGGTACTCTTTTCAAGTGCAGGTAGTGCACGAGACAGCTTACCAATACAAGAGGGAAAAAATTAAGTATTCACAATGAGTTTTCATTTAGTGTTCTACATACAAAGAAGGCTGGGCATATTTTCTCTGTTTTACCTTAACTAATTTTTTTCCACAAAAGACATATATTTGCAGTATTTTTTTTGTTAACAGCAGCAGGAGCAGTAATGAACCAAAAAGTAAATTTCTTGTCACTTCCCTAGCTGCTGGATGAGGAAAGAAAGTATCAATAAGTTCATATGCTCAAGATATATTATTTTAATGCTGTTACAAACACATATATTATATTAAAACCATATCTTGGAACTACCAGAAGATTGGTTTTCTGCTATCTATACCTAAGATGTCAGTGTTATACGTTGTGTAAGGATTCAATGTTAGCCCACTTCAAAGCCTTAAGAAGGACAATGGTTTCACAAAGTCAAAAAGGAAGATAGAGTTGATGTTCACCTGTTTCAGAGACCTGCTAAGGACTGTCACTGACAGTTTGGTGAAGTTGGAAGAGATAAGTAATTCATTAAGGTGACAAATATAACAAGTCTGGAATTGCTTTTGATAAATTCACTCACTGAAATATCAGTAATATATAATAAAATGCTACCAAAAACTATACCAGGTATTTTTCCATGTATGATGAAGCACAATTTTTGCTGTGAAGGTGTTACAGTGGAGGAAGAGTACAATCTGTTGACTGTTCCTATTAGATCTTCAGTCTTCTCTGCCCAAAAAGGCACTCCCACCTCATAATTTTATACCTTATCTCTATTTTCCCACATCCCAGAGTGACATCTTAGCATGATTTGGGTGGAGAGTTGAGTAACATACTCCATACTCATATGTATTTAAAATGTTTGTCATAATGCCCATTATTACATTCAGAGGTGTAAACATCAAAACTGATTTTGCAGATAATCAGGCAGATGTCATCATTTGGGCACTCTGACTTCCAAAATCTGTGTCAAAAGTACTTGCTTCAGTAGTTTTAGCCAAAACAAGACTCTTGTACCTTCATAAGGCTTCCTCCATCAGATATTTCTCATACCAGCCTAGCGGATCTCCACCCAAAGACAGCATAATAATCTCATGGTCACAGACATCTTAATTCTTCACACACACAGTTCTCGCAGTTAGTAAAGAGCAAGTGAAAGAAGTTTTCTTAAATAAATAATTTAAACTATTCTTAACATTGATACAGCTGTGCAGAACAAACTTCCACATAGAAGTTCAAGGAAGTATACTTAACACAAGAGCTTGTGAGCATGTAGAGCTCATTAGTTTTGTAAAAATGTCAAGATTTTTATACAAACAGTTCACGGTAGAGCATTAAATGCAGTCTAGCTGTGACACAGCGAAGTTTCCACTCTTCATTGGTACTCATAAGCAATATGTGGATACCTAAAGAATTTTAGTATTATGTAGGTTAAGCTAAAATTCAGATGCTGTTATGAAATCATAAAATAGATTCCCATGCAATAATCCACATTCAAGAGCAAGAAAGACATTAATTTTGTAGCTTTGTGAGAGAAAGCCGTGAAGACCAATTTTGGGTTGAGAGTATCAGAGGAAAAAAGCTGAAAAGCTGATAAAGCCATAATTGCTAAGAAAGGAGACTGGCAGACTTCTGATTTGTATACTTGTTCACTGTAACAATCCATAGGTCACATCATCTACTCCTTTCATGTTCAAATACAGGCTGCACAAGAGTTTGCCTGAAATCTAACAGACTTGAGCAATTTAAGTAAGTTTGTAAGGGTTGCCTTTTGAAAGAGTGAACATGAAAGCCAAGTCGTTCCACAACAATAAATACAAGACTGTGAGGCTGTTCTGCAGTAGAACAGAGTCTTTGCATCAACAGTATTAAATTACATGTCCTTGCATGGTTTAAAAAGGTGTCTCATCTTATGAATACCAGCCATTTTATAGCACTATGCTTTATTTTTATGCTTTTACTCAGATCTAAATGCCAACAAACATAGAAAATACATATTTTCCCTTGGAATAACTGTCATAGAAGCATGGCCTCCAAATCCTGATTGATTCATGCAATACCTGTTGGAATCTTGGCCTGCTCCTTGAGGGTGATCCAAAATTGAGCAAATTGGGAATTTTGTCAAGAAAAAAGTTTGTAATGTATTTTGTGGAGTTATTGTTGAAGAAAAAATGCTGTTCCACTCATATTTAGATACTTGTATCCTTTATAAGTTATTGGCGTAAAATCATCCTGAGCATTGGCATAATTTCCATAATGAAGCTGTTCGGTGCTCCAAATAGCGTATACCATATTTTGAGAAGACACCTGTGGTTTTCAGAGTGACATTTAGATATCACTGTTAGTGGTCCCGGAATTTGAAAGTTCTTATGAAACAACAGCATGGAGTTGCTGTGATTTTCTTAGTTGTGGCTGTTCTGAGAAGCATTACATGCCTGTGAAGGAGACATGACGTTTGTTTTCTGCCAGAAGCTTCACAATCTTCCAGGTTAATCAGAAAGAGAGGCTTATAAGTAGGTCTTGCTAAAGTGATTGAATAAAAAATGAGCTACTGACTTTAATTCTTAGTAGAGCAAATGATTGTATTTCTGAAAGCTGACTGGTTCTGCCCTTAATAGTTGTATACATATAGTTAACTGATCAGAGGGCCTAGCAAGTATGAAAGGATGAGGGAGAAGATACTCTAACTTGTAAATCTGGGGGTTTGGTGTTGTTGTTGGGGTTGGGTTTGGGGTGAGTTTTTTTGTGGGTTTTTTTGGTTTTTTGTTTTTTTTTTTTTAATCAGGGGAGTTAATTTAGACACGTAAGACTAAGACAGCACAGAAAAAAAATTACGGGAGACGTCAAAGATTAAGTATGAGGCAATCCTGGTTGATATTTATAGCAGTCGGGCAATGTTTGTGTGACACGTACTGTCATATTACAGAATAGGGTCTGCTGACTTCACAGAGGAAGCTTTTTGTCTGCTGGCTTACTGACTCACTATTACTTCACAGCCAGGAAAAGTGGTTCTATAGGAAGACTTCAGAATTGGCTTAGTAGTTCTGAGGAAAGTCAAGGAAAAAAAATAGAGTTTTAAAGGATAAGCAGTAGTAAATGTTTTAACTTTACATGACATGTAAAGTTTTTCCCTTTTTGTTTTTTTTAACGGCAAGAATTAGGTAGAACTGGAATATTGACTGAGCTAAAAAGCATACCTGCTACAAAATCTGATTGTGGCAAAACCAATAAAAATAAAGCTGGGGAAACTCTGGGCTTTTGTTAGGTGTCAGGAAGAAAGAACAATGATATTATTCTTAGTTAAGGTACTCTCATTTTGCAGATGTCCAGAATACATCTTCAGAAAGTAAACCCTCTGGGATCCTCCCATTGCTGGAGTGGGAAGGACAGGTATATTCCTGTGTGCACCTGTGGACTCAGTGCCTGCTTGCTTGGATTTGGGTGAAAAGTCACTCACAGAGGACTCTGATCGCTCTTCTGTGATGTTATCAGCAATTTCATCAGTTAAATGATTGTTACTAAATATCTCCTTAATTTTTATTTGAAAGACTAGTCACAACGTTAATGACATTTACTTACCAAACAGCTAATATAGGATGAATTTCTGAATCTATTGGCCTAACTTTTTTAACTATCATGTGGTAACAGAGCATTCCCTTCTGCTTCCCTTTTGCATCATCCTTCTGCTTTTAAGCTTAAGTATAGAAATTTCAAGTATCTTGCAGAAGAAGGAAAAAAGCCGAAGAAGGCTGGAAGGAGCAAGAAGTTGGTTTGGCAGAGCATGAGAAGGGTTCTCAGGTCCTGAGTGATCTTTTTTACTCCTGTTCAGCTGTTTGTTACTGGTGAAACATACTTACTTTAAAAGCCCTAAGTCTGTCCCTCCTCCTGGAGGTTTTGCTGCCTGTGATCAGAGCTGATTTAGTATGCTTGAGGACTGTCCCCTCCCTCTGATGACTTGGAGAGACCATTTCCAGAGACAGCACTTTCAGACAGCACCTCAGCAAGCCCCCAGCCTCCTGTGCAAACTGCTCTGAAATGCTTTGATTCCACCTGAGCTACAGCTGCTACTGCATTGCAACCCTGCCTAAGCCTGGCAATTGGCCTAATCTGGGCCCAGACCCTGACCTAGAGGATGACGTCCCAGCCTGACTTTGGACCTTTCTCATAACTAAGGGCCTGCCTGGCTGTCAGTTATAACTCTCACAGGGCCTGATCCTAACTCTGAATTGCTGACCTGCATTCCTGACTTCACCCTGATCTTGTCACATCACCTTGAACTTGCCTGATGTCCTGAGCTGCGGGCTGGCTCTGACTTCCACTTCTGGAGTTTCAGATCAATCCCACACAGTCATTTCCTCACTCCCCTCCAGTGGCATGAGAGAATCAGAAGCATAAAAGTAAGAAAATGCCTAGGCTGAGATAATGACAGTTTAAAGCAAAGGCTGTCCATAAAATAAGAGCAAAAAGAAGGAATTAGTTCATTACTTCCTCTGGGCAGATGGCCATTCCCAGGAAAGCAGGGTTTCATCACATGTAACAGTATTTGGGAAGACAAACACTGTAACTCCAAAAGTTCTCCCTTTCTCCCTCTTCCCCCAGCTTTTATTGCTGAGCACGACATCATATAGTCTGGAATATCCCTTTGGTCAGCTGGGTTGAGCTTGTGTCCCCCCACCTTCTCACTTATCCCCAGCCAACTCACTGGTGGGCAGTGTGAGAAACAGAAGAGGCACTAATGCTGTGTAAGTGGCAACTTAGTAGTGACTAAGACATTGGTGAGCTATTGGCACTCAGTTTGTCACAAATCCAAGACATAGCACCGTGGAGCTACTATGAAAAAAAACCCAATGCTATCCTAGCCAAAGCCAGGATGCCTGTACAGATCCTACTCACCTTACTCAGCAGATGTGAGACAAGCCTGTGGTGGCAAGTTTTTGAGGTCTCACTCAGCTCCCCTTCTTTATGGAGCAGCCAGCCTGTGCTGCATAGTGACAGCTAGTTCAGGCCTTCTTGTGCCCTCCACCTGGATAGCTAAACCAGTGGGAGGAGGAATGAATTGACAGTGCTTAGAGTTACTGAGAAGTAATACTCCTTTGCTATCTTGTTTTACAAAACAGAGTTCTTGCTAATTTTGTACATATTTTGCACATACATACATGCATAAAGGTTTGGCATTTATTTTGGTATTTGAAGCAGTCATACTGCCAAGTGTCCTCAGAGAAAAAATGCACCTATGAGCATGCCTAACAGTCAGAACAACAAACAGCGATTGTCCAGAGACAGGAAACTAGTATCTTAGAAACCAGAATTAAGTCTACCAGTAGAAAATGTCTGGCCAAAGAGAGGAGCTACATCAGTCTGTAACGGGTGTACATGACGCATATGCCTTTCAAGAGCGTATCTCAGAAAATCTACAAACAAAATCCCATTGCAGCTTCAGCTAGTGTTGATTCATTCTCCCAAAGAAACGGATGGCCTTGAGTTTTCCATTGCATCTTTCTATTTTACAGATAAAAACTGCACTCTTTCTTAGGTGATCCATTGTAAGACTGGAATACTCAGTTACAGCAAATATACTTTGCTCCTATTCTGTACATGTAATGCAAGCTGATTTTACCTTTGACCTGAACTCTCTTATGGGCACACTTTCACTGGTTTAGTGTAGAGTCTTTCATGGACTCAACACCTACTGTTCAGCTGGTTACAGAATAAGGATTTACAAATAGTTTATCAAGGTACACTGCTAAGCTCTCATGCAAACTATTTCAAAGTGAAATCCTAGGAGAATTACTTGCATAGGAAATTTTAGTTTGTTGAGAATGTGATTCTTCCAAGTTTTGTTCTGTGATGATCTCACTGCATGATTACAGTGTTATACAGGGTAGACAAAACTGCTTTTCATTTCACCAATGCTGACAGAGCAGATTGTTATCCTTTATTAAGGCTTATCAGTGTTTCACGTCTAGCAGTTGAGCTACTTGTGTGAATTATTAATACATTACTCCACACGAGGCAATGTGATATGACTAAGCAACATCCTTTAAGCTATCCGAAACAGAGCAGTTTATTTTTATGGACGTGGGTTGGGTAGCATTACACAATTTTATCATTTGGCAGATCTCAGAGGGCATTGGCATATGATGTGGCACGGAGCAGTAGATAGCTGGGAGCAGGTTAAAGTAGCAATTTCCTCTCCGTTTATTTGTGTAACTTTTCTTTGCATTTAATCTGCTTGAAGTGCCATCAGAGAAACAGAAACACGGTGATTCTGTTGACTAAAATGCCTCTCAGCTATTCTTCTGTGAATTTTGTACAGCTTTCAGAATATTAGATCATAATATCCTGAAACAAAGGTGACAGCTTCCCTCCATAACAAATGAAGGAATATTATAGTTGATACATTGATTACATGCGAACTTGATACAAGTGGATACATTGAGTAATTACTGAGCTGTCAAAAAAAAACCCTGAAAATTCATGACTGAGGAAGTCTTTCACTAGTGTTACAGATAGCACAGGTGATAGAATAATAATGAGGCAAGTGGGAATAAAGACCAGTTTCTTTTAATCTTCAAAATACACAGCAAAATATAGCATAAGCACTGAACATCTTCCACTTTCAGAAATTCAAGGTTTGGACTGTCATGGACTTGTTGATGTACTGCATTGCTTTAAGTGGAAACAGGATTGGCAAGCAACAAACTCCAGTGTCTGTTTTACTAGCTTTCCTTGAACTTCAGGAGATAGAGCATTTAGAACTACTGCCCCACTCCTGGAGACACTCAAGGTCAAACTTGATGCAAGGCCCTGAGCCACCTGATCTAGCTGGAGACATCCCTGCTCACTGCAGGGGGGTTGGACAAGATGACTTTTGAAGGTCCCTTCCAGAACAATGCATTCTGTGATTCTGTGTGAGGAACATCCTCCCACAGCCTAAGGTGAGTTGCTTGTTGACTGCCTTGATCCTGTTTGAGCAAGTTTAGTCGATCCTGCTAGAAATTAAGAAACACTGTCAGGAAGCATTGGCAATAAATCTAAGGAAAAAAGTAACTTCATATAGCAAACTAAGACAAACAGCTTGCAAAAATAACCTTTTCCACGTGCAAAGGTGGGTCTGGGAAGATGCTGGCTAATGTCTCTTAAAAATAAAAAGGGTATTCTTAAATTAGCCTACTGAATGTACACTTAGTGAAGGTGTAGATTTCACATAAGCTAACCAGGTTTCCCAGACCCTCGCACAGTATAAAACCTACAGACACTTTGGCTTTATTAATTTTTAATTTAGTTAGTTCAGATGAAGAACATTTTCTCGCTCAGATTAATGAAACTTTTCCCCATACTGTATCAAAGATAAAGCTACAAAAGTGGTAGAGATTAGATACAGATACTTCAAAACTAGTAAAAGCTTTTCCATAAGTATCAGTAGAAATTGATTTAACTCCTAAACATGGAGTTATTCAAATGCTTGTTGTGCATGAATAATACGTTAAGGCAAACTCAGGATTAGCCAATAGTTCAAAAAAGAGTTCTATGTGCAAAGCTTTGTAACTCACCATTCTCCTGATTTGGTTGGGTATTAATTGGCCGAGGCAGGAATTATAAAAATAGAATTATTTTTCTTTTCCTGAAAACTCCACTCCCAAACTGCATACAGAACTAGTTAAGGTTTATCCAGAGGCTCTAATTTGGTCAGGAAATTTTCACAAGGATGCTTATGGGCAAATGTAGTGATTTAGGAAAGTCAGAAAATGGAAAAGGCTAAGCTACAACATAGCTTTACCCCAATTATAAATAGGCTAGGCAGAGAGTCTAAGTGAAACAGCTTTTACTTATGGAGGTGAGGCAGGAATTTAGTGATGATCCCTTGCTGAATGTTGACAGCCTCTGAAACTGCAAGTTATATACAATAGTGGATCCATGTGGTGAAAGTCTCAGTGTCTTCAGATACAGATTCCATGAGGCAAAAAAATCTGTGGAGCAGAACTGCCTCAGCAGTACAGGAGAAAGCCAAACTGCTGCCATGTTCCCCAGCTTGG
>WBNM01026168.1:10718-22563 GCA_013399055.1 Ramphastos sulfuratus
TAGGCTGTGTCCTCTTGTTCTGTCCCTGGGTGCCTGGCAGAAGAGCCCAACCCCACCTGGCTACAACCTCCCTTCAGGTAGCTGTAGACAGCAATGAGGTCTGCCCTGAGCCTCCTCTTTTGCAGGCTGCATACCCCCAGCTCCCTCAGCCTCTCCTCACAGGGCTGTGCTCCAGCCCCTCACCAGCCTTGCTGCCCTTCTCTGGACACCTTCCAGCACCTCAACACCTTTGTTAAATTGAGGAGCCCAGAACTGGACACAGTACTCAAGGTGTGGCCTGACCAGTGCTGAGTAGAGGGGCAGAAGGACTTCCCTGGATGCTGTGGTGGTGGCAATACTGATGACAGGGGAACAATGAGAACTTCAAATAGCATAGAATCTGCAAAAGCTCAAAAAAAAAAAAAACAAAACAACCCCAAAACCCAAACAAAAAACAAAACAAAAACCAAACCAAACCAAAACCAAAACCCATGCATTTGCTCTTGTAGTTACGTTTCCAGCATGCAGGGTCTGGCAATTCCTTATTTCCACAGGACAAATGCATCATTACCCTGTCTGCAGAGAGGGAGTTAGCCAGCAAACTTTATACAATTTAAACCTTGCACTCAGCAATTCTTTAAGATCATTTTTATGGTGAAATATGAGCAAAGGTTCCCTTTTATTTTTGTGTTTCTGGCTTCTAGAGGGAAGCGTAGAATTTTATTGAGGGGATGAATGCCTCAGGACACTACATATAAGAACTCAAGCTGGCAGATATTTAAATAAGGTAACAGAAAAATAAGTTCAAAACCACTGCCAGGTGTAGCCTTAGTGCTATAATACTCCTGCATTTCATATATTACTTTTATTATGCTGGACTTTTTCTGGCTTGAACTCTGCTCCTCAAGTTACATGAGCCCTGCAAAGCTGAATGCTGTGGACCTCCATCTCTACCTCTCCATCCATTGGGTCTTTTGTGATGGTGATCAAAAGTGCAAGCAGGAGACCAGATGGTGCATCCCAGTTCTAAAAGTGCCAACAGAACTGAAGACAAGACCACCTTCCACACAAGAAAACCCAAGCAGCAATGTTTCCTGCTTTCCCTATCAGTTATGCTATGCCTTAGTGGATGTCTCAAACATTTTATGTTGGCTCCTGATTTCCAGTCTTATTCTTACCTGGACAGATGGGCAGAGTCCAAGGGGATGGTTTTCAACAAATCCAAGTGCTGGGGGCTGCACTTTGGCCACAACAACCCCATGCAGAGCTACAGGCTGGGGTCGGAGTGGCTGGAGAGCAGCCAAACAGAAAGGGATCTGGGGGTGCTGATTGACACCTGCCTAAACATGAGCCAGCAGTGTGCCCAGGTGGCCAAGAAGGCCAATGGCATCCTGGCCTGCATCAGGAATAGTGTGGCCAGCAGGAGCAGGGAGGTCATTCTCCCCCTGTACTCTGCACTGCTTAGGGCACACCTTGAGTCCTGTGTCCAGTTCTGGGCCCCTCAATTTAAGAAGGACATTGAGGTGCTTGAGCATGTCCAGAGAAGGGCAACGAGGCTGGTGAGAGGCCTCGAGCACAGCCCTATGAGGAGAGGCTGAGGGAGCTGGGATTGTTTAGCCTGGTGAAGAGGAGGCTCAGGGGAGACCTTCTTGCTGTCTACAACTACCTGAAGGGTGGTTGTGGCCAGCAGGAGGTTGCTTTCTTCTCTCAGGCAACCAGCACCAGAACAAGAGGACACAGTCTCAAGCTGTGCCAGGGGAAGTTTAGGCTGGAGGTGAGGAGAAAGTTCTTCACTGAGAGAGTCATTCCCCACTGGAATGGGCTGCCCAGGGAGGTGGTGGAGTCACCGTCCCTGGAGGTGTTCAAGGCACGTTTGGACGTGGCACTTGGTGCCATGGTCTGGTCTTGAGGTCTGTGGTAATGGGTTGGACTTGATGATCTTTGAGGTCTCTTCCAACCTTGCTATACTGTGATACTGTGATAGCCTGCAGGACCTGTTGGTTTAACTCACTTCTGCTACAACAGCAGACAGTTTGTGGTTGTGTTGATAAGTCACATTTGAAGCAGACTTTAAACTGTGCAGATGTGAGAGCTGCCCACGCCAGTGCTTTTGATTACCTCCAAATCCTGACCTAAAACATCAGCTTTGCACCAGTCCTCTCAAACAGTAGCTGCTGTTAATGAGAGATTGCATATCTTTGCAAGCAGCTCATCATCTTCACTCCTGAACTCCTTCAGAACTCCTCAGTGTATGACATCTGGGCACCCAGAGTGAGAGTAGAAGACAGCTTGAAGAAATAAAAGTGAGCCTTGACTGTGAGTGGGTCTGGCAAAGTGCCCCCGCGGCAGCAGGGCTCTGCAAAGCCAGGCTTTTGGAAACCTTACACTTCACATTCTTCTTACACCAGTGAGTGCCAGACAGTCCTGGCTGCTAAACCAGGCTTTGCTCCACCCCAGAACCTGATAATGCACTTCAGGAGGGACAAGGATCTACTGGAGAGAGTCCAAAGGAAGGCTACAAAGATGCTGAAGGGGCTGGAGCACTGCCCTATGAGGAGAGGCTGAGGGACCTGGGGATGTTTGGACTGGTGAAGAGAAGACTCAGAGGGGATCTAATCAATGTTTATAAATATCTGAGGGCTGGGGGTCAAGAGGGAGGGGACAAACTCTTCTCAGTTGTGCCCTGGGATAGGACAAGGGGCAATGAGTATAAACTACAGCATAGGAAGTTCCAGCTCAACATGAGGAAGAACTTCTTGACTGTAGGGGTCCCAGAGCACTGGCACAGGCTGCCCAGAGAGGCTGTGGAGTCTCCTTCTCTGCAGACTTTCAAGGCCTGTCTGGATGTGCTCCTGTGTGACCTGAGCTAGATTCTATGGTCCTGATCTGGCAGGGATGTTAGACTTGAAGATCTCTTTGGGTCCCTTCCCACCCCTAACATTCTGTGATCATTAGAATGTAATATATTGTAGACATGGCACTTGGGGACATGGTTTAATTAATGGCCATGGTGGTGTTAGGTGGATGGTTGGACTTGGTGATCTTAAAGGTCTTTTCCAACTGACACAATTCCATGATTCTGTAATTTATATATTTATATTCATTATGAGTTTGATTTATAAGTACACAGACAGAAAACAAAGGGAGAAAAAGGGAAAATAGGAGGAGAAATATTCTCTCTGGTTCTATAATGGTGGTTGTTTTCTGAGGGCTGATGTAAGTCTTCTTAGCCTAGAAATTGAAAGGAATATTTTAGCTTCGTATGTGTCTTTCTAATGTCCTGTCTAAACCTACCTAGTTGCAGCTTGAGGCCATTCCCTCTTGTTCTATCACTGGGAGAAAAGACCAGCAGCAGCCTCCCCACAATGTCCCTTCAGGTAGTTGCAGACAGCAATGAGGTCTCCCCTCAGCCTCCTCTGTTTCACACTAACCATCCCCAGCTCCCTCAGTCACTCCCCATCAGATTTCTTCTATCACTGTTTATCTGTGAGAAGAGCCCAGCAGCAGCCTCCTCACAATGTCCCTTCAGGTAGTTGCAGACAGCAATGAGGTCTCCCCTCAGCCTCCTCTGTTTCACACTAACCATCCCCAGCTGCCTCAGTCACTCCTCATCACATTTATTCTCCAGGCCCTTGTAACACAAGCACCACTGTGCCTTGTCCATCCTTCCCAGATTATTAGGTAAGGTTTACCCCACTGCAGACATGTGGTTTATTCTCTTTCCCTAAGCTCTTCTTTATATTCACAGATGCAGTTTCAAGTAGCTGAAGTTGGTAGCTATCCCTTTTCTCCCTGTTTCATTACAGATGTGGGGTGCCCATGGGTGATCTTCCAGAAGGAGAGAGCTGCCAGTTCCCACAGTGGTGGAGAGTGTCTGAGAACAGAATCACTGCACTCACTAGCAAGGAGTAAGATTGCTGTTCCTGCAGTGAGCTCTTGATGAGGTTTTCACCCTTAAATTATTGTAATTTCACTGCTCTATATAGCTCAGGGCATCCTGGGTGGTCTTCATAGAATCCAGAACCAGTCAGGGTTGGAAGGGACCACAAGGATCATCCAGCTCCAACTCCCCTGCCATGGGCAGGGACACCTCACACTAGATTAGGCTGGCCAGAGCCTCATCCAGCCTGGCCTTAAACACCTCCAGGGATGAGGCTTCAACCTCAGGGGACTCTGAATGATATCAGGAGCCCAGAAGACCTGAAAGAGGATGTTCAGAGGGCAAGCCTGTGAAAAGACCAGATACTGGCAGCACTTTTTAAAAAAAATAATTAAAAAAATAAACAAGTCTAGGACATGCATGGCAAAAATGGTGAAAAATCATTCAAGAATGCAGAAATGAACCTAAAGATACACTCTGTGCATGGCAGCTCAACAATTAAAAGCAACATTTGAATTAGTGGACTGTAGATTTCCATCAGAATATCTTTTCCTACTGGAAAAAAAAAAAAAAACCCAAAACAATCCAAGGCTCACAAGTTTTAACTTCACTCTTCCATACAGGAAGCAGCTATATGTGGTCAGCCAGATGTCTGCAGGCATGCATGGTATGATCACATGGTGATTAGAAGGTCACATTCTTCTAATGCTTCTAAGGCAGAACTTCCAAGCCTTTCATATATCTGCCCAGCTCCCAAGAGCTCCCAGTTTAACCAGTAGCTTGTTGGTGGTTACTATTCCACTTGGAAGAAGGGATAATGCACTGCACTGCTTCCTTGAGAAGGAACAGAACCACAGAAACATCCAGGTTGGAAAAGCCCCTAAGGATCACCAAGTCCAACTGATAATCCTGCTCTGCAAGGCTCACCCTAAACCACAGCCCCAAGCACCACATCCAAACCACCCTTAAACACATCCAGGGTTGGTGACTCCACCACCTCCTTGGGCAGCTCATTCCAATGCCTGACCACTCTTACTGGGAATAAATTTTCCTATTATCCAGTCTAAACGTATCCAGTGGCAGCTTGAGGCCATTCCCTCTTGTTCTATCACTAATGACCTGTGAGAAGAGACCAGCAGCAGCCTCTCCACGAGGTCCCTTCAGGTAGCTGTAGATAGCAATGAGGTCTGCCCTCAGCCTCCTCTTTTTCAAACTAACTCCATCACCTCCCTGGACAACCCATTCCAATCCCTGTCCACTCTTAATGGGAAAAAAATTTTCTAATATCCAGTCTAAAGCTACCCAATGGCAGCTTGAGGCCATTCCCAGCTCCCTCAGTCTTTCCTCATCAGATTTATTCCCCAAGCCCTTCCCCAGCTTTGTTGCCCTCCTCTGCACTGGCTCCAGCACCTCCAAATTCCCCTTGCAATGAGGTGCCCCAAAACTGAACACAACACTTGAGGTGTGGCCTCCCCAGAGCAGAGTCCAAGGGGACAATCACCTCCCTACTCCTGCTGGACACAGCATTTCTAATCCCAACCAGGATGCCATTGGCTTTCCTTGCCACCTGGGCACACTGCTGGCTCATATTCACTTGCTTGTCAGTTACAACCCCCAGAACCCTTTCTGCCAGGCAACTTTGCAGCCACCCTGCCCCAAGCCTGGAGCACTGCTTGGGGTTGTTGTGGCCCAAGTGCAAGACTTAGCATTTGGCCTTGTTGAAGCTCATGCTGTTAACCTTGGCCCACCCATCCAATCTATAAGCTTTGGCCAAGCATCTGTGCTTGAGCAATGAACAGGGTGAGAGTAACTAAGGGATGCATTTGGAAAGATGCAGTACAGCACACAACAAGAAGCAGGCTGCAGCCTGAGGCTTTAGTACTAAAAAGAAAAGGACAAAAAAAAAAAAAAACCAAGACAGTTTGTACAACAAGGTCAGTTTGAGGCTAAATTTGAGTGCTCTCTGAAGTCAGAGAATTTAAACAAAGCTGCTAGGAAGGTCTGCATTTCAGAACAGAAACTCCAAGTTTGTGGATGAGGAGCATTAGGTTTTTAATGCTCTGCAGTAAAGCTTGGGGACTGTTTAGTATTTTACCAAAGTTTAAGAGACTGGATCATGCATAACAAATTAAATTGAAATGGACAAGGAGATCTGCTGTCTTTACCTCCTCTGAGTTAGAACTAATACTAATGATTGCAGTGAGTTATCCCTAAGTAAATAACTTTATTCCTGCTAAAGTATGAACTGTTTAAATAGTAAGACAACCTCCCCCTCCCAAAACTCTTCTCAGGAGTGACCACAGGGCTTGTTTATGCCTTTTGCAGTGGCAATGGCAGGTCACAGAGTGTCTACATTCACCCTCTATCTGGGGCTAAACTACAGCAGTTGTTCTATCACACCATCAGCCCTGCCCTGGGTATTGGGAAAAGGAGAGGACCCCCTCAGGTTGAAACTAAAAAGGATTTAAGGAAGTAGCAAAACTAATATTAATACCAATATAGACACACAAAGCTGTACTTATCCCAGTGAAGATGCAGCAGTGGCAATAACCCAGGACAGCAGTGCTCAGGAGCAGGATGGCAAACAAGCCTCTCCAGGAATGGTGACCCAGCCACCACCCTTAGCAAACTTCCCCCTTTCTGCTGGGTGTGATATTCACAGCCTGGCTCACACCTGTAGGCTTCACAGCCTGGGTCACAGCCATAGCCAGCGTGGGTCAGCTGCCCTGCCTGACTCCAAACTGCAGCCCAGGGTGGCCTGGATTCCTATCCTAGCAGAACCAGGGCACAGGGCAACATGTCTTGTGAACTCTTTCCATCTAGCCCTGATGCCTGTGATGGGAATGCTGAAAATCTTCAGAGACATACCATTTGTTTTAGTTCCTAAGGCCAGGGCTTAGCTAGAGGCTGCTAACCACAGCTGACAGCAGCTACCCACACGTCTGGCAGTGGCACACTGGGAAAGTTCTGCAGTTCTCCTGACCTGCAATGAGCAGAACATGGAGAATACCTTCTTGTCCTGCATCTGGCTTCCTAACCAGAGCTCTCTCTGGGGTGTCATACTGGGAATGTGAAGAAGGGACTGGAGCATCCCTCTGATGAGGAAAGGTTGAAAGACATGGGGTTGTTTAGCCTGGAGAAGAGAGGACTGGGAGGAGATCTTCTCAATTCTAATCAATATCTAAAGGCTGGGTGTCAAGAGGATGGGGCTCTGCAATGCTGTCTAGCAGCTGGTTCAGGGGCAGCAGATGGAAACTGGAACTCAGGAGAATCTGTATGAACAGAAAGGAAAAGTTCTTTACTTTGAGAGTGTTGGAGCACTGGAGCGAGCTGCCCAGAGTTTATGGAGTCTCCTCTGGAGAGATTCCAAACTCTCCTGGCCATTGCAGTCCTAGGCAGCTGCTGTGCATTAGCAGGGGGGTTGGACTGGCTCATTTCCCAAAGGTCCCTTTCAACCACCACCATTCTGTCCTTCAGTGAGGACCACGTTTCACAGGGGCTTGGGGCTGATGTCCTGCAGGGCTGCTTTTCCATTTTGCAAACCCAAACAAAGAAAGCACATGTTAAGATCCTGTTTTGTTTCTCTCAAGCCTCTTGTGTTAAAGTGTAGCATATTTCAGCTTACTGGACTTCATTTCTAATGAAGCATGCTGAAGCAGATCAGTGCTTCTTGTGATGTCCTCCTGTTCACACAGGAGAGTGTGGCAGAAATGTGGGCACTGAGGTATCTGCTCATCTTCTGTCAGAGGGAGGGTATCCTACACAGGAGAGTGTGGCAGAAATGTGGGCACTGAGGTATCTGCTAAACCTCTGTCAGAGGGAGGGTGTCCTACACAGGAGAGTGTGGCAGAAATGTGGGCACTGAGGTATCTGCTAAACCTCTGTGGGCACTGAGGTATCTGCTCATCTTCTGTCAGAGGGAGGGTATCCTGTCACAGAATCACACAATTCACCAGCTTGGAAAAGACCTTCGAGATCATCCAGTCCAACCTATCACCTAACACCTTCTAATCAGCTGAACCATGGCACTAAGTGCCTCATCCAGTCTCCTTTCAAACGCCTCCAGGGACTCTACCACCTCCCAGGACTCCATTTGCTTCATTGGGATGGAGCTGGTGGTGCCCACATGCAGCCCTAGCCAGGAGCCTACCACTGAGGGCAGGGAAGGGAATCTGACAAAAGCCACAGCATCACTCAGAGAAATCTTCTGAGGTGTTCCAGCTGTTTTCCTTATGCCAACTCTCCACTGCCAAAGCTGGGTGCAGGTGTGTAGTATTTCTTTTTCAGCATAAAGTGCTGAAAAATACACCTATCCAAGGGGATGATTTTGATACTGAGGCACTTTGGTGCTTTAGCAGCATTGCAAATCCCTCTGATGAGATGGGAGAGCTTGATACCAAGTGCTATGCACAGGCATGGCAAATGGGATTTGCAGCTAAGCAGACAAAAATAAAACTGGAAGAAAGATAAAAGATGGGAGGGGGGGAAAAAAGAGTGTTTTGGGGTTTTGGTTGTTTTTTTTCCCTCTCAGCAACTGAGGCCCAGTAAGGCTGGCCTAGATTTGCAGAAAGCATGTGGGAACGTCAGGAGGAAATCTGGACTGCCCAAACTGGAGACAAAGAGACCTTATTTAGGAGGATGCTGATTCTCAGTGTTTGCCAGAAAATCAAGATCTGTTAAATTGTCTCCAGTTGGGCAACCTCATCTGGTGGAAGCTGAAGTCATTCATTACATCTGACAGCCTTGCTTTAAGTCGTTTGCTCATGGAAATACAAAACCCTTTCAACACTATTCAGGACCCAAACTTTCATCCTCTAAGTGTGCAGCCAGTTTCCTAGCCACAGAGTATCCTTCATCCCTGCCATAAAACAGTCTCCTGCAGGAAATCAAAGCCCAGTTAATTTTCCCCCTCTAATTCCAGAGTGCCCAAAGTGTTGCTGTACAGCTGCATGAAATGAAAATTTGATCCTCTGCTGCCTTTCTCCTCTAACCACAGAGCCACAAGATTGAAGATTTGCTCCTGAACTTGACCACAGCTTAGCTAGCTACCAAAAGACAGCAAAGGCTGAGCAAACACAACAATGCTTTAAAGAGATTGTGTGTGTATTTTTAGGTATGGTGCTGCATAGCTCTGCTGGTGAAGAGCTAACACAACCTTGGAGCGCCACTGCTTTCTGTTTGCCTTCTCTGCCATGCCCTGGAGCTGCCTACAAAGTTGCAGTTTTAAAATTAAATGATGCTTAAAGTGGATTGAAAAGAGATGAGTCATAAATGATGGATTTGTTCATAAGAAAAAAAGCAAACAAACAAACAAACAAAAAAAAAGGAGTCATTCCAGGGTATTTAACCATTTCCATCATGTGGTTCTCCAGTGCCTGGTGGACCAGGCAGTTCATAGACTCATAGAATGGTAAGGTTGGAAAGGACCTCAAGGATCATCCAGTTCCAACCCCCTGCCATAGGCAGGGACACCTCCCACTAATACAGGTCACTCAAGGCCTCCTCCAACCTGGCCTTGAACACCTCCAGGGAGGGAGCAGCCACAACCTTCCTGGGCAACCTGTGCCAGTGTCTCAAAGTTCTGCTAGGGAAAGCTGGTACCAAGCTTTGCATGACTTAGGCAACAAAGCTGTGGCACTGTGCTGTAAAAACGAGTCACAGGGAGTCAGAACAGAACCCTCTGTGTAGCAAAGGGGTGGTGGTGTTCCAAATGTCACATCTCCTCAGGATTGTCCCATTACCACCATTTGAGAGCAAGTAAGGAAATGGTGAGACTCATAGAATGGTAAGGTTGGAAGGGACCTCAAGGATCATCCAGTTCCAACCCCCTGCCATAGGCAGGGNCTGTAGGATCTTGTCTCTTGAGTTCACCCCAGATAATGACAGAAGTGATTTAATCCATTGCCTTTTCTTTTAGCATCATCTGAGCTATGGATATAAGCTTGGATCTTGGTTGCATGTTGTCTTTGTGAGGGCTGTTTGCTTTTGTGTTTCTGTGCTGGTTCAGTGGAGGTTGCAATCTTTAGCAGTTAACAAGTCTATTAGAGGTGCCTTGGAGAAAGCAGTCAGCAGACATTTCTGTGGGGTTATGAATGCACTCAGTGTCTGAACATGCTTCTTGGCTTCTACATGATAAACTTGCATGAAAATAAAAGCTCAGTGTTACTATAGTAACCTATATTGATATACACTGGGTAGATAGCTGCCTTGATGAATGACAGATGCAGGACACTGGTAGCTTAGCCTTCCTCACACTGCCTGATTGTGCATGTGCCATACTGTACATTTCTGTCAGCAGGACTTCACATCTGAAAAATAAACATTTTACTGCAACAGAGCTGGCTTCTGAGGGTTTGTTGGTTGGTTGTTCTCTTTTTGTGAATTCACATAACTCAAAGCACTGCTTAGGAAAAAAAAAAAAAAGAAAACTAAATACAGTTTAGACTTCCCCATGGCAGCTAAAGCCAGCATAAATAAATGTCTATTTTTAAAGCATAATACTAAGCAGCTTCAAGACATCTGCTCAGCTGGTTAGACTCAGCAGTAACCATCCATGCATTGCAATTGTCCTTTCACTCCTCCCCAGCCAATGAATGTATGAGGTGGTGTAAAGTTTGCCCACGTGGTTGTGGAAATGAGAGGGACTGCAGGAGTGGGAGCTGGAGCTACCTCAGGGATGCTCCAGCCCTCCAACATTTGTTGAGGCTGCCATGCTGTCTGCCTCACCTGCACTTTTGAACCACAGCTCTCAGTGCTGAGTTGCCATGTCTCAGCTTGGGAGACCACAGAGGGGCTGTGACCTGCAGCATGTGGACATCAGACTTGTGCTACAGCTACTGTGGCTGCAGCGTTTCAGGTTGTCCCTCTCCCTGTGTGTCTGTCTGTCCATCTCAGTGCTGAGAGTGCTGATTCAGGGACACAAAATTCTTAGAGGCATAGAATAGGACCTTAAAGGTCATCTAGTTCCAACACCCCTGCCATGGGCAGAGATGCCTTCCACTAGAGCAGGTTGCTCACAGCCCTGTTCAAGCTGGTCTTCAAAACTTGCTGGGATGGGGAACAGGTTGCCCAGGGAGGTTGTGGCTGCTCCCTCCCTGGAGGTGTTCAAGGCCAGGTTGGATGAGGCCTTGAGTAACCTGTGCTAGTGGAAGGTGTCCCTGCCTATGGCAGGGGGTTGGAACTAGATGATCTTTGATGTCCCTTCCAACCTTACCATTCTATGATTGTATGATCTGTCTTATGAGGAGAGCCTGAGGGAGCTGGGGCTCTTTAGAATGGAGAGGAGAAGGCTGAGAAGTGACCTTATCCATGCTTATAAATACATGCAGGGTGAGTGTCAGGAGGCTGGAGCCAGGCTGTGCTGGGTGATGCCCGATGACAGGACAAGGGGCAGTGGGTGGAAGCTGAGGCATAGGAAGTTCCATGTGAACTTCCATGAGGAGCAATTTTTTTCCTGTGAGAGTGACAGAACTCTGGCACAGGCTGCCCAGGGGGATTGTGGAGTCTTCTTCTCTGGAGATATTCAAACCTGCCTGGATGTGTTCCTGTGTGATCTGGTCTAGGAGATCCTGCTCTGGCAGGGGGGTTGGACTGGATGAGCTTTCGAGGTCCCTTCCAGCCCCTGACATTCTGTGAATCTGTGATCTACACCTTCTCTAGGCAACCTGCTCCAGTGTCTCACCACCCTCACACTGAAGTATTTCTTCCAAATACCTAATGTACAACTACCCTCATTGTTTTGAAACCATTACTCCTCATCCTGTCACTCCACTCCCTGATAGATGGTCTCCCCATTTTTCCTGTAGACCCCCTTTAGGTACTGGAGGGCTGCGATAAGCTCTGCCTGGAGCCTTCTCTTCAGTTTTTCATCCATCAACATCACTGAGTCCTGCACAGGGCTGCTTTCAAACCACTCCTCGTTAAGTAAAAATACTGAAAAGGGAAGTTTAGAGGCCACATGTCCAGAAGGACACCAAGGCTGGTGAG
>WBNM01026171.1:0-15830 GCA_013399055.1 Ramphastos sulfuratus
AGGGTGCCTGAAGGTGACAGTATCAAAGGCCTTTATCAGTGAGCCTGGGAACAGCTCAGGAAGAGAGAATGCATAGTGTGTGACCAGGGTCTATCCTGTATAAGTATATGCTGACTTGCTGCAATAAAGGGGTGATCTTGGATGCACCAAATTGGTGTCTGGTCGTCCCTGTCTCGCGTCACCCATCCCCCCCACACCTAGCAATCCCCGACGTCGTGTGATTCCACAGCCTCTGGTGATCCCTAACATCCTGTTCACCCCTGACGTGATATTCCCAGTGATTCCACTACAGTCCTTCAGCTTTTTCAAAGGCTCATCTCAAGTCTTCAGCCACAGCTGAATACAGAATGATTTGGTGAAAAAGCAGTGATGAAGGACCACGAGGAGACCAAAGCTCCTCTATTGGACAACATGCCAGTGGGAGAATCCTACACTCCAGTATCAGTCCAGTCATGAAAAGCCCTTGCCAAGTGTGAGACCTGGATATTATTCTTCATCCTGAAGATGTACAGAGCAGCTGGTTTGACATAGATGTGATGGAAACAGTTTGGTTTTCTGAGCCTTTCGCAGGCCTTTGGAACACTCCACAGGGAAAAATTGCATAAGAAGTACATTGCAGGGTTTCACCTGTGCAGAATTCAAGGTGGGAGAGAACTCCCTGCTTCATTTCATTGCACTGGTTCATCTACAAGAAGAGTAGCACTGGATGTGCTCAGAAACAAAAACCCTTGTCATGTAGTCATTGAATTTTGTGCCCTGTTTTTCAGTGTGCACAAAAAGCCCCAAGGGGAGAGTCACATGCAAACAAAGGGCAGTAGAAGAGTCCCCAAGGTGTGATACAGAATGTCTTTGGTTGGAAGAGACTTTCAAGATCATCTGGTCCAGCCTTTAAGCCAGCACTCCAAGGTGGCCGCTAAAGTGTTGGTGAGGAATCTAAATGAAGGCAGACATGGGTGTGAAGGTTAAAACCCCAAACCACAGTTTATTTAAATGTGTACAAGATTACATTCGAGTATGGCAATAGGCAGGACAGACTGTAACAAGCTCATCCATCCTAATGAATGCAGGCTGCTCTGTTCCAGACTGCTCATCCCCTCAGCCACACAGATCTCCAGGAGAGGCTTGCTGTCTGCTTCCGCAGGGAACCCCCCCTACAGGCTCGTTTTAGTCGTCATTGGTGCCCTGTGTCTGTAGGTCAGACTGGGGAGCAGAGCACCGACTGTCCTCCCTCCAGGGGAGACAGTGAAATATGGCAACACTCCTCATGCACTAAGATCCTCTGTCCTGGGTTAAGCAAAAGTAGCCTGATGGAACATCTGCTCTTAGGACAAATTACCAGGTTTTCTGCCTTAACCTTATCCCAGCATATTGCTGGGATGAGAAGCTTAAAGCAGCAGAGACTGAGAGATACGATGACAGTTATGAAAGGTCATTTCCAGACACAGCTTTTTATTTTAGGTTCTTCTCAATCCAGTCTTTGAAGGGAAGAGCTTTGGTGTAGCCACTGTAGAGTTCCAGGCTGCAAGTTTTATCATAACCCCAGCTCACTAATCCCATCAGGTGCCACCTTAGCTCAGGAGATGCTTTCCCTGGCAAAGTTATGGCTGCAATCCCACCGGTCTCAGCGGGGCAGATGTTAGAAAAGGCTGTGTGGTCCTGCCTGGCACAGAACATGCTGTCAGTGATGCTGACCTGTATCCCATTCTCCTCGTACTGCTGCTCACAGAGCAGCGAATCCACCATCCGAACGGCTCCCATGCGGATCGTGTCGTTCTTGTACCCAGCATCCCGGGCATCAGCCAGCACCTGCCAGCCAGTAACCATGATCCTTAAATCCTCTGGGGGGGAAACCAAGTCATGAGAAGATGACAAGCAAATGGGCTGAACACGACTGCTGATTCTGGCTTTGTCCAAGAGTTTTATGATGGCGATGTCAGAGTCAAGTAGTATAGGGTCATAATTGGGATGCACTATGATGGCAGAGATCTAGGGAGGAAACACAAGGGAGAACCATGGAGCTAACGGCCATGGCAAGACAGCAGTGCTCTTCCCATGCTACCATAACACCTAAGGTCACTTTGCAAATATTCACAGAATGGTTTAGGTTGGAAGGAACCTTAAGGATCATCTAGCTCTGACCCCCCTGCTTCTCCTCTGCCCTTCGCTCCCAAAGTCTCCTTTCACCATGGCGCTCAGCCCAGCGAGAAAGACACAAAGAGCTCCAGCACCCTCTGATTTTTGTTTTGGGCCTAGGTTTCACAACAAGCTACCATGATGAAGCTCTTCCTAAAGAAAAGCAGTTGAGGACACTCCCAGCAATGTGGGCAGGTAACAGGCAGCTCAAGTTTTGCCACTTGTTTTCTGAAGAGATTTTATCCGTCATGTCATCTTCTGCCTGGAGAATCTGAAGGGAGTGGGGCCCTTGAATTAAAATGCTCTCTTCTGATGGAAATTCAACCCCCTTGACTTAAAATGCTCTCTTCTGATGGAAACTCAACCATCTCCTCACCAAAAATGCAACAGAAGCAACACATTACATCATACTGGGGACAAAGCTTTCCTGCTAGCTACCTTGATGAAATAGTCCAAGAGCAGATAGGATTCCTACAAAGAAATGTTATAAAAGGTATTTCCTTACAGGAAAAGTCTGAAAAAGCTAGGACTAGATAAATAAACTAAAAATGGGGGTAGGGAATAACAAAGGTAACTGTGATTCCCTGTCTAAAATCCATTAACTAATTGACATCCCCCCTCCACTTCAGAAAAGGAGACACAAAATTGCTGTATTTCTCCTTACTTTGACTTCAGAATTTCTATTTCTACTTGAAAGTGAAAATGATCATCTCCCTGGAGTGTTATTTTTGGAGCTGGAGTCAGGCACAAACTTCTTGGGAGTTTGGAGCTGTGCAGCTTTGGGGCTGAGAAATGAAATGTGTTCAGGGCATCAAACCAGGACCTAGAGCCCAAGCATTTCCCTCATAAATTATGCTAATCACTCCTGACAATAACTGGCATCTCTTGTGCTTGTCTTTTCTGCCAATATCCCTCAATATATGGCAGCTCCAGGAACCTGAGCTGTGCCCTTAAGAACCTGTCTTAGCAGGTAAGCGTAGTTGTTGGACAGTGCCCGAGGAGTTTTCTGAACTACAGCATGCATCCCCCTTCTGCAACCACAGTTCCAGCAGCTGAGTCTCCAGCTATGCTTTTGAAAGAGCAAGGTGTAAACTAAGGCCCCACTCAGAGGACAGCCTTTCCCTGCCCACACCAGGAGGTGTACCCAGCAGCTGCCCACGCTGCCACATTCCACCACCCGCAGGCTCACTCACCCGCAGGTTCTGGATGCTCTTCTCATCCCTGTCATCGTCTCTGTAGAATTTGCCCAGCACCACCTTGAGCTCTGCTGCCTTGAGCACAGTGGCCTTGCCCAGGTCCGTGACACAGTGAGCTGCCACCACCACCGTGCGCTCGTTCACCAGTGCCCCGCTGCAGATGAGGATCCAGGCCCCTTTCCGCAGGCTGTTCTCCTTCACCCCGCTGGCCGCCCGGTAGATCGCTGCTTGCCAGGGCCACCTGGTAGGGGTCACAGCCTGCTGAAGGGTGACGTTTTCTGCTTTTCCACAGACTGAGGAAAGAGGAACCACGAGGGAGGCACTGTCATTTCCCCACCAAAGAATCTGAACTGCACTCTGGAGTCCTGCTCAGGATGTGCCAGAAGAAACCAAACTTCAATGGCTGCTTTCTAACTAATCTCTGTCTCCAACCAGCACAACTATAATAGAATAGTGTTTTAGAGAATCATAAAACCATAGAATCATAGAAGTGTTTGGGTCGGAAAAGACCTTGGGAGTTCATCCAGTCCAACCATTCTCTAACTCTGCCCAGGCTGGTGCTAACCCATGGCCCTCAGCACCACCTCTCTGCCTCTTTGAAACGCCTCCAGGGATGGGGATCCAGTCACCTCCCTGGGCAGCCTGTGCCAGGCTTTGAAAACCCTTTCAGTGAAGAAGTTTCTTCTAACTTACAATCCAGACCTCCCCTGGTCTAACTTGAGGCCACTTCCTTTTATCCTGTCACTTGTTCCTAGGGAGAAGAGTCCAAGCCCCAGCTGGCTCCAGCCTCCTTTCAGCGAGTTGCAGAGGTGGCTTAAAGCAAACAAACAAGCAAAAATAAAAACAACTTCCAATTTTCCCATTATTTCCTGGCTGAAGTAGGGATGTGGATTTAGGTGAACTTCTATGGCAACCTTACCAAGCTGCACTGTAATGGAAAAAAGTGGAAAGCTGCTTCTTGCTTGTAAAAACACACCTTAAGGACAGCAGTGTACTAAAGCTCACACAAGGCAAGCACAGAGCAGTTGTGAGGTCCTCTCCTAGAACTGACCTAAGCACAGATGCCTATGAGAACAGACTTGACTGGCAACATGAACCTTGAAGAAAATGCAACTGAATCAACCATCCTGAGGAAAAGAAAAAGCCCTGTTTGTTCTAGGAATACAGCACCCGGGCTCAGAGCTGAGGTAGGATCCCCTGTGTTAGGACAGATTTACTTCAGCTGAGAGTCACACCATGTGGGCACATGGTCTGGCATCCCCTAGGACAGGTTTTTTCCCTGGGATGCAGCAAAAGAGGGTTGACTGCAAAACTTTTCAGTGAATGAGATGATCTCAAAGCCAAACCACAAACAAGAACTCTGAACATTTGCTTGCTGCTCAGATCTACTTTTCACAGGTTATTGATGTCAGTAGTTGAGCAGTACCCAATCCTGTGGTCTTCCTGCTCTGAATCACTCTGGCCAAGAGCTCTGGATAAAATTTTGTTTAGACATAAGGTTTGCCATCTGAACCCTTCCTTAGCAGGGTATTTTAATGGAAGAGACTCTTTTAAATATCCTCAGCCTCTGGGTTGTGGACATGTTCAAGGCCAGGCTGGATGAGGCCTTGAGCAGCCTGGGCTAGTGGGAGGTGTCCCTGCCCATAGCAGGGGGTTGGACTGGATGATCTCTAAGGTCCCTTCCAAGCCAACCCATTCCATGAATCTCTGATTCCATTCCATTCCATTCCATTCCATTCCATTCCATTCCTTCAACTTTGATGCTTTTGCCAGCTCTGTGCCAAGGTAGAGATTAAAGAAAAAAATGTAGATTAAAGAAAAATTACATTTGCAGTAAATAATACAGGAAAACATGAAGTGATGGTAGGAAAACATTTTTGAGTCAAGAGAGAAAATTACTAAACCTTTTGCTCAATAAAAAGGTAGGAAAACTGATGGCAAATTGCAGTGCTGGACACTTCCTCCCTCTACCATCAGCTGCAGGAGTTCTGCTGGTTCATGAAAGGAGCCGTACGACCTCCAGGCATTCTGGCTCTGATTGCCCAGCTGAAAGCACAGCCAGGCTGTACTGCTTGGGTTCCCTCACTGTCTGAGATGAACACACAGCTAGGTCCCCCATCTACTCACAGAACACAGAGTGGCTCAGTTTGGAAGAGACCTCAGAGCTCATCCACTCCAACCTCCTAGACTCAGCTGCTCAAGGCATCATCCAGCCTGATCTTGAACATCCCCAGGCAGGAGGCAGCCACAGCCTCCCTGGGCAGCCTGTGCCAGAGTCTCAGCACCCTCCTACTGAAGAACTTCTTCCTCAGCTCCAGTCTAACCCTGCTCTGCCTCAGCTTCAAATCATTCCCCCTTGGCCTGTCTCTAGACACCTTCAGGAAAAGTCCCTTTGCAGCCTTCCTGCAGGATCCCTTCAGGTACTGGCAGGCAGCTCTAAAGTCCCCCTGGAGCCTTCTCTCCTCCAGGTTGAACACCCCCAGCTCCCTCAGCCTGGCCTCACAGCAGAGCTGCTCCAGCCCTTGGACCATCTTTGTGGCCTCCTCTGGCCTCACTCCAGCAGCTCTGTGTTCTTCTGCTGATGGAGACACCAGACCTGGAGGCATTATTGGAGGTGAGGTCTCAGCAGAGCAGAGGCAAGGGGTAGAACTCCCTCTCTTGCTCTGCTGCCCACACTCCTCTGGATGCAGCCCAGCACACAGCTGCCTTCTGGGCTTCATGAGGGCACTGCTGGCTCCTGGGTTGCTTCTCAGCACCCAACACCCCCAAGCCTCTTTCTTCAGGGCTGTCCTCAACCTACTCTGTGCCCAGCCTGGATTTGTGCCTGGGCTTGGCCTGACCCAGGTGCAGAACCTTGCAGGGTGACTTGTTGAACCTCATGCAGTTGGTACTGTGCCACTTCTCAAGCCTGTCAAGATCCTTCTGGATGGATCCCTGCCCTCAAGTGAGTCCAGTGTACACACAGTTTGTCTGCAGGATTTTTTTCCCTTGGAGACTCACTTGGAATGCAGACAGGGGCTCTCCCACTCCATTTTCCTGTCTTCAGACAGGTCCTCCTGCTGCTGCCCAGGCGACGGTAGAAAGGGGAGATGCACTCATACTGCAGCTGGGTGTGCAGGTGCTGGTACCCTGGTGGCAGCTCCCCGAAGGGCAGCGCTGGCTTCTTGGTTGGATACATGTGGAGCTTCTGTTTGCTGAATGCAGATGAGTAAAGCTGATGCAGAGGTGTTTCCCTGTTCCAAGGCACAAAGATAACAATAACAATAATAACAATAGTCATGATAATAGTAATAATAATAATAATAAAAGAGCCATCAGTGCAACAGCTTTCATTCTGGCTATGTTAAGCATTCTTTAAAAAACACACAAAGTTTACTTGTGAAAGAGTAAGGAAGCCACAAAGATGATCAGGGGGCTGGAGAATCTCCCCAGTGGGGACAGGCTGGGAGAGTTGGGACTGTTCAGGAGAAGAGACGGCTCCAGGGAGACCTTAGAGCAGCCTTCCAGTGTCTGAAGGGGCTCCAGGAGAGCTGGGGAGGGACTTTGGGACAGGGCCTGGGAGTGCCAGGATGAGGAGTGGTGGCTTTGAGATTGAGACTGGAGATGAGGAAGAAATTCTTGAGAGTGATGGTGGGGAGACACTGGTGCAGGATGCCTAGGGAAGTCGTGGATGCCCCCTCCCTGGAGGTATTCAAGGCCAGGCTGGATGAAGCCTTGAGCAACCTGGGCTAGTGGGAGGTGTCCCTGCCTATGGCAGGGGGGTTGGAACTGGATGTGCTTTAAGGTTCCTTCCAACCCAAGCTGTTCTATGGTTCCACCATCTCTCAGCAACCCTTCTGCTCACCTCTGAGCCATGGCATTTGCAGGTCCTTGCACACACACACAGCAGCACACCTGTGGCCATAGAATTTCTGTTTGTATCTCTTTTTTGTGTTGTTTTGTTTTCATTCACAGACACAGCAGCACACCTGTGGCTATACACTTCCTATCTGATTCCTTTTCATGTTTCCTTTTGTTCTCATTTTACAGTTTCTGGAGTGCAACCAGTTGCCTCTGGAGGTGGAAGAGTTTTTTGCTGTTCACCAAAGGACAGAGACACCACATTTCTAACTGAAGAAATGCCAGGGGACAGTTGGCACTGCTGTGATTAATTCTCAGAAGAAAGGAGTTAGGCACCGCTCATCTCCAGGGAATGCTTTAACAGGCAGCGGTAGGAATCGATTCAGATTAAATCATGTTGATAAAGTTGCTTGATTTAGCAATTAACAGAGATAATTGCCTCACCACAGAGATTCCATAATGGCAGTAATCCTCCATTTAGTAATTGTACTGATTAGCTGAGACACGGCACATAATTACAGTAATAAATATGTGCTCCAGCCTAGATATGGACCAGAAGCCTGACTACAGCCATGCTTAAACCCTCATCACGTTGAACGTGTCCCTTGCTCTAATGCTTAAAAGCATGTATCTACAGAGGAAAAAAAGTAATTCTGGCTGAAAAACTGAGCAGGGAATGAACATCCATTGAGATTTCTGGCACTGCAGAAAAGCTGTAAGAACGTTTTTCACGTGGCAGTCCTGCTTTTGATCGCAGACAGACACAGACAGAACCACTCTCAAGCAGCACTCAAGGAAAGGGAATTTCAGAGCAAGCGCAATGGCAAATTTCTTCTGTTTTGGAAGAATCACAGACTCACGGAGTAGTCTGGGTTGGAAGAGACCTCCAAAAGTCATCCAGTTCAACCTCCTGCACTCAGCAGGGACATCCTCCACTAGAGCAGGTTGCTCACAGCCTTGGCCAGGCTCATCTTGAACACCTTCAGGCATGGGGCCTCAACCACCTCCCTGGGCAACCTGTTGCAGGGTTCCAGCACCCTCCTGCTGCAGAACTTGTTCCTCAGTCTGCTCTGCTCTCATTTCAAACCACTGGCCTCATCCTGTCCCTGCAGGNCAGTGAGGATTGTTCTGGTCCAGGTGCAGAACCCTGCCCTTGCTCTCACTGAACCTCATGAGGTTCACCTGGGCCACCTCTCAAGCTTTTCCAGGTCCCTCTGAATGACATCCCAAAGAAGGGTGAGAACTGTTGTGCTTATGCTTAGGCTGCCAACATCCCATTCCCTACTTCCACATGAGTGGAGATCCTACTTCAAGGGCCAAAACCAGTCCCCCCAGCATGAGATGCCCCCAGGATGTTGTGGAGCTGCCTGTGTCTGCTGGCATGCAGCTGGTACCAACATCTGGAACATTTAGCGTAGAAAGACCTGTGTGTGCAAAAGCAAACTGAGAAGCCATAGCAAGAAATATCCCCTGAAGGCTACCCAAGCCTGCTGATGGCTTCCCAGGGCCATCTCTACAATCACATATCACAAGGCTGGCCAGTGGGTGGGTGTTTGGGATGCATGGGCTTGTCATTCCTGAAGTCTTCTGTAGGCATCTGCTACTGGCCACTGCCAGAAGCTCAACATGTCCTGAGCTGGACCTTTATTCTGACCCACTATGGCTGTTGCAGAGTCACAGAGGCATGGAATGGTTTGGGTTGGAAAGGACATTAAAGCTCATCCAGTTCCCACCCCATGCCATGGGCAGGGACACCTCCCACCAGCCCAGGTTGCTCAAGGCCTCATCCAATTTGGCCTTGAACACCTCCAGGGAAGGGGCATCCACAACCTCCCTGAGCAACCTGTGCCAGTGTCTCCTCATCCTCACTTTAAAGAATTTCTTCCTTATCTCCAGTCTCAATCTCCCCCCCCTCAAACTTCAACCCCTTGTCCTATCACTACAAGCCCTTGTCAGAAGTCCCTCTCTGGCTTTTCTGAAGTGATTCCTGGCTTTTGGTCTTATTTATGGCTTAGAACATGCAGATTTTGCACTCTTGAAAAACTCTGACTAATGTATTTGGAGACAGGGAAATGATAGGTAACAATCAGACCCCAGTGCTGTCCTCCTTGTCATGCTCCCAGTGCAACCAAGGTGCTTCCTTTCACTCCTGAGCTTTGGTTCTTAAGACCAAAGATGAGGACAGTTTTTGCACTGCATCTAAAGATAAATGAGTCATGTACTTCAAAAAAAGAAAAACCTGACATGAGGATTTGCTGCTTGGCCAAAAATGAACCAGAAGATAGCAGCATAACTAACTCAGATCAGGCTTCTTTCCATAAACCAGCAAAAGGGTACATCCAGATGGGGTTCAGCCCTTCATTCCTTCCTCCCCTCCTCCTTTGCTTCCTCCTCTCCTCCGTGGCCAGCCCAAACACACCTTTCTATCAGCTGTACTGTATTGCTTTGGGTGGAGAACCTAATAGGAGCAGCTTGGATGGCTGTGCCCCCTTCCCTCCTGATGCTCTCCTCACTGGAGGCACACCTTCCTGCTTTACAGCATCATTAGCCCCAAGGAGCTTTCTCAGACTGCATTCATTGCCTGTCACAAGCCTGCAATCCTACTTCCAGCACCACCCTGTAGTTTGCACACCTGTAGCTGTGCACTTCCTCCTGGCTGCATCCAGCACCTCCATCACACCTCCCCTCCCAGCAGCTCTCACTGCTCGTTAGCAGTGGAGGTGTGGGAATGGCTGAGCACACAGGCTGTGAAGGAGAGGAGGGGGAAAGCAGTCATATTGTTTCTTTCAGATGTAGCTGAGATATTGCATTCTCACCTGGACTGAACCTGCATTGGAAGCACTTTCTGTCTCACCAGGTCAGAGATCTTTGGCTCTCTGCAGGCTAGAAAAAATACAAGGTTGCATAGGACTTTTGCACATGCATAGCTCAAGTGTTATGCTTCATACCCGTTCCCACTCTGTCCTCTCACTAGCTCCAGTGGACTGGATTAAAAGCAGAGGTAGCAAATTGCATGCATTAAAACAAAAGATAGGCCCTAAAACATAAAGCCTTGCAAAAATACTTCCCCACAGATCACCAGCTCCACCCCATTTACCATGGCAGGAGTGACTGAGTGTCTTCTGCACTGGCACTTCCAGCCACAGAAGAAGATTATGCCCCTCAGTGTGTCTGGACACCAGATTGACACCACTACAGCTGTGTTTTGAAATATGTGCAAACTTTTGGAACCACTGAATTATATAAAAATTGCCATACACAGCTAATCTCAGTGCCCTAGCAGGCAGAGAAAGGCTGCAGGGTGCTGCAGGCTTCTAAGAATCTGTTTCTTGAGTGCTCATTGGCAGCAGCTGGAGACTCAGGTTCAAAGGAACACCTCAGAGTTACCTGAATATGCACCAAATAACATAAGGGAGGCCCAGGATTTCTAATTTTGTTTTTCAGTTTATTTTACTTAAAGAGCAGGATAAAATATTCAGGTTTATCAGTTCCAACACCTCTACCTGCATCTCTTCCCTGCTCCACACGGTGGAAGAACAGAACCCTGCAGGATGGGTTTTGTCTGTTTGCAGGAGCAGCGGTGCTCCGTGGCACCCAGCAATAGCCAGCTCTCTGTGCTTACTGCCCCTATTAGCCTCTCTGTCACTGTCAAGGTTAACAGCAATAAAGATGCTTCCCACCAATGATTCTCATCAATAAAGAGGCTGCTTTCCACAGAGCATGTCATGACATGCCCCAGGAAGGCAGGATTTCCACTTTGAGGAAGAGAGCAAAGCTAAGTCCCTAGGGACAGACATATATTAGCATGGCTTCAGTTTCAACAAGAAATCCATTTGAGTATGTCTCAAACAATTGCTTGGGGAAACAAATTTGGCAGTTCCCCAGCCCAAATTCATTTATCCTGCTGGAGTTCCAGCCATGCTCAGAGTGCCTCCAGGTCAACCCTGTCACTCCCTTCCCAGCAAAATATCTCATGCTGTGTTCCAGTGATGAATGAAATGTTTGGATGAATACAGATAGTTAAGGCATGTCCTCAAGTGGTTTTCTGAACCAAACCTTCCAGGCTGCAATCTCCAGGCTTGGCCTTTTACACTCCTGACTGGTCCCATTGATTTAAAAGAATTGTGAGAGGAGAGCTGGGCCCTATGACAGCAGCTCTGGGGCAATCATTTCCTTCTAGTTCAATTCCTTCCTTATTTCCTTTGATTTTGATCTCACAAGGAACAAGGGTGATAAGGGTCTTAGGGAAGATTCCCTTCCATGTTTAAAGATGGACACACCTCCTGGAATCACTGGCACCTTGCCTGGCTGAGTTTACCAGCCAGCAGAGCTGGCAAAGTTGCCATCTCTCAGTATCAGGTGTCAGGCAGACAGTTTATTCTTAGCAATACTGATACAAACCAATCTCCAGTAAAACCACAGCAGTTTTGGTGAGCTGCAGGATAAAGAAAGATTGCAAAGTACCTTTGATGCAGATGGGCTGCTTCCCTGACCATTCTCCATTGTCTTGGCAGGTCCTCTGCTCATGCCCACTAAGAACATAGGAGTTGTTACAAAAGAAAGCAAGGACTGTGCCAATTTTTGCATAGCGCCCATTCAAGAGCCCAGTGTCTTCTAATACTCTTCTGTAACCATTGAGTGGACCACCAGGATCTGAGCAGGTTTTTTCATCTAGAACTAATGATGGGGGGGTGACAAAAAAAAAAAAAAAAAAAAAGGCAACCATTTAATCAAGTTCACAGCATTATTTCCCCCCATCAGACTGCTTGGCATTTCATTCAGCTACTACTACACAATCTCCACTCTACTAAATGCATCTTCTCACGACCCACCTGGGATCTCTGTTTTTGAGAAGACCCAATATGACAGCAGCAATGCTAATGTGCACTTGTCTCTGTACAGAACACACCCTAAGAGGCTCAATTTGTTGAAAGTGTAAGATTCTCAAACTGTTAAAAAAAAGCAGCTGGCAGCCCTGAAAAAGAACCTGGGCTTTAGGCGATGCTGGCATCCCCTGCACAGTAGCAGGGCTAAAAGGATTGGTAGGTTCATCCAATGGCTTAGGTTGGAAGGGACCTTACAGGATGCACTTAAGCTACCTGCAGGGAGCAGGCCCTTGGCATTCTCTCCCCTTTTCTCCACTTTCAGTACCTGCCTGGACTCAGATAATAAAAGCAGCCTATCTCATTTGCTTTTACGTCTGGTCGCATTTTGGATTCCTACCACTGACAGCAAAGGAAGGATGGGAGCTGAGAGAGAACTTACAGAGGTGCTTCTACTTCTGCCAACCAGTTAATATGGAAAGTTTACTCATGCTAGGTTCTGCATATAAAACCTTTTGCTTCCTCCTTTCCAGTGTCTCCCCCTTCTTATTTGTTGTTGTGGATTTTTCTCTCTCAATAAACATAATTTTTTGGCATGCATCCGGATGTCAGTATTCCCTGTGTGATGCTAATAAATGCTCTGCCTTCTATCTTTCCTCTCTTTTGCTCTTTCTATTTAGCAGCTGCAAAGGTCCTTTTGGTTTTTTCTTTCTTTTGTATTTCATCTGAGTTTTGCTGTCAGGCTGGCAGAACAGGCAGCTCTGCTCAACTCCTCTGTCTGCTGTCTCACTGCACCCTCACCAGAGAACTTCCAGTCTGGACAGTTAGTGTTGGTGCTGCTTTGCTTCAGAAGAGCTGAGCAGCCTGAGCCATACCAACTGACCAGAAATGACTTCTCCATGTCCTGGCTTCAGCCTCAGCTGCCTGCTGAGCCTCACTTCACAAGCTCACCACCACGTAACAAAGCAGCTCCACATCTATGGACTCAGCACAGTCACAGTGCACATGTATGGCCATGTCCTGCTCCACCTCCTGCTGTCAGCAGGCAGAGCCCAGCTCAGCTATAAGCAGAGAGCTACCTGCTCAGTGAGGAGCTCTTCGCTCTTCACCTTGAGTGCAGGGCTCAGGATAAGCACATATTTCAGTGCTTGCTTTAACAACACTGAGCTTCAGCAGATGCTGAAGGTTATATATGCACTTCAATACTTTTCCATGAGTCACATTCAGGAGACAAAGAGGACATCTGAACTTCCTTTCAACCAGGAGCAAGGGAGAAGCAGAGCTCTGTCTCCTTTTCGTTTGGCTCCATTTTTCTTCTCTGTACCCCACAGGCTCTCTGTTGTGAACCACAAGGGACTGGTAACTTGACAGCAGCTAAAGGCTACAGGGAATCAGAGAATCACAGAACTGTGTTGGAAAATACCTCTAACATCCTCAAGTCGATCAGGGCCTCCCTTTCTACCCCTTTGCTCCTGAACTCTCCCAATCACAACTTCCCTTCTGCCAGAGGTCCATCTGGATGGTTGTTTTGCAGCTGGCAGGGATCAGTCCTGGTTGTGGTGGTGGAGTGCAGGAACACAGCCTGCAGCCCTGAATCACCAGCAGTCTGTGATGTTCTTGCCTTTAACAGCCATCACATATTCAGTGAAGTATAATCTTTTTCCTCTGTTTGATCTTGCTCAAGTTCTCCTGGAAAATGCTGGCAGGGATGCTCAGAGACATGAGCCTCACCCTCTTCTGGAATGCTCCAAGGGCTCACCTCTCGAACCTTGCTCCTTCTCCCTCTCCTGCACAAAGCCATGCCTGGCTGGCTCTAGGACCAGTGTTGCCCCACTGTCTGCCTCTTGTTTGCTCAGCTCTGGCACATCACCCACAGCACAGTGCTCTATTTGCAGGCTGCTTTCTGCACTGCTACCTAGCCTGGAGGCATCAGCTGACGAGCAGAGAGCATGACTCCAACCTTACCAAGGGTGACCAAGTAAGTCAGCGAAGGCCTTCTCTTAGCCTATGCCTACCAACAACTTGAACAGTATAACTTGAACAGTACTTCTCTTCTTCCCCAAGTTCAGGGTTATGACTTTTTGGATGGATAAAAACTACAGAGAGAACATCTGGGAAAGAGAGACCCAAATTACAGCAGCCAGCATCTCAGTAACAGCCAGATCCAGAGACAGACCTTTCAGCAGATCTTTAGCCAGGGCCATCATGCAGCAGGGACTCCAGTACAACCCTGACACTGCATTATCTGCAGCTGGAGATGTTCTCTCTAGGTAGAAGAATGCCTCTTGCTTGCTCTTTCAGATGAACTTAGACACACCTGTTTCACAACACTCTCCCCCCTCACATGTCCCTTGTTTGCCACCACACCCTTGTGAAAGCACTTTTCCAATTGATAGAGGTTATTCTGCAATATGGAAATCAACTTCTGCAATTAAAGAAAAATCAAAAGCCTCTTGGGATGAGAAAGGGCTTGGAATGACACAGCAGAATTCATGTGAATGGAAGCAAATTTCCACAGCTGGAATCAGAGAAGGCTCCAGAGGAACCTCAGAGTTGCCTGAAGGGTACTTTCTCCTGGAAGGCTGCAGAGAGACTTTTCCTGAGAGTGTCTAGAGACAGGCCAAGGGGGAATGGTTTGAAGCTGAGGCAGAGCAGGGTTAGACTGGAGCTGAGGAAGAAGTTCTTCAGTAGGAGGGTGCTGAGACTCTGGCACAGGCTGCCCAGGGAGGCTGTGGCTGCCTCCTGCCTGGGGGGGTTGAAGGCCAGGCTGGATGAAGCCTTGAGCAGCTGAGTCTAGTTGAGAGGTGTCCCTGCCCATGGCAGGAGGTTGGAGTGGATAATCTCTGAGGTCCCTTCCAACCTGAGCCACTATGGTTTTATTCTGATAATTGCTGAAATGCTGAACATGTGCTGAGGGCTGTCATGGTGCAGTCAGCAGCCTGCATGTGGCTGCCACCTCACCTGAAACTAGCACTGCAGCAGGGCCAAGAGACAGCAGGGCAGCTGAGGAGGGAGGGTGTTGGGCAGCAAGCTGAGAATGCTTCAAGCATTCATCTCTTTAAAGCATGAGAAGGATTCGTGGTTTTATTTCTATAATGCTGACAGTTACTTTATTTTCTAAACTGACATTAACTGCAGCATCTCCAGTTTCAGTCTCATTTTATCTGTAGGAAAAAGGCCTTAGTGCAGGCCTTAGTTTCAAGATAGTCAAAAAAGGAACACTGGAGGAAGTGTCAAATCAGTCACTCATGCAAAACACACTCATTTAGGGAGCAATGCACAGCTCCACAGACACACTGCAGCTCTGCTCTGGATATCAGGATAGAGTTGGGGCTCTTCAGCCTGGAGAAGAGAAGGCTTCCAGGAGACCTTAGAGTAGCCTTCCAGTATCTGAAGGGGAACACAGGAAGGCTGGGGAGGGAGTATTTAGAAGATCTTGCAATGACAGGACAAGGGGCAATGGGTTTAAAATGGCAGAGGGGAGATTTAGACTGGATGTTAGGAGGAAGTTCTTTCCAGTGAGGGTGGTGAGACACTGGCACAGGTTGCCCAGGGAGGTTGTGGCTGCTCCCTCCCTGGAGGTGTTCAAGGCCAGGTTGGACGAGGCCTTGAGTGACCTGTACTAGTGGGAGGTGTCCCTGCCTATGGCAGGGGGTTGGAACTGGATGATCCTTGAGGTCCCTTCCAACCTTACCATTCTATGATTCTATGATTCTAAATTACCTCAGTGAGCTCCTGTCAAACTTTATGTGTATAGCAGTGGATGCTCTCCAAAATCAAACCTGTATTATGGAGAGGCTTTACACTCTGCATTGTACAGGTGTGATGGTTTGGGAGT